>NDGM011057422.1:0-12034 GCA_002564305.1 Octomys mimax
TGAGTGTGAGATCCACATATGGGTGTGAGATCCAGTTATGAGTGTGAGATCCACATATGGGTGGGAGATCCATTTATGAGTGTCAGACCCACATATGGGTGTGAGATCCAGTTATGAGTGTGAGATCCATTTATGAGCTAGACAGGCTGGACTATTAGGCAGTATATGGACCCTTTAGAGTAATCTGAGTCAATGACACTTTTTGTAGAACTTCAAGTGTAATCTGACAATGTTTTAAGGACTCTCTACCCTTCTTTGTCTAAGATTGACAAAAATAGAGACTCTTAATGTTTTTCACTCCAAATTCAGTTCAAATAATTTTCGTACCAGGAGGAAATGACTATTTTTTGAAGCTGTTAGACAACTCTCACAATTATCACACAGAGCTGAGCATTAGGGACTAATCTTGTATACAGTCACTTCTAGTGCACTTTACCCACTGCTCTGACGATGACGTAAATTCAGATTTCAAATGTTCACTTCTGCGTGTGGAAATACAACTGATCCTTGTTAATTGACTAGTGTCCTCCTTACTAAAGTTGTTTAATTTCCTGTGTCAATAATCATGTCATCTCTACATAAATGTGACTTTACGCCTTCCATTCTGTATCTTGTTTCTTTGCTTTGCCTTCTCACATTACTTTGTAGTTCAGTACTGTAGTGTGGTGACAGCACATATCCCTACCTTGCTTTCCAAGGTAGGCAAGAAATCATTATCTTCACGATAAGTACATTGTTAGTTTTTAGGAGTTTTTGGTAGACATCTCATTTGTGTTGAAGAAGTGCCCTTAAGTCCCAGTTATCTGGGAGTTTGTGTTATGATTGAATTTTGGGTTTCGCTCAGTGCTTTCCTTTTTGTTGCTGCTGCTACAATAATTGGTCATCTATTGAAATGATCATGTGGCTTTCTTTCTTCAATATTTTGAATTAAATTTAACAATGAATGCTGAAGCGATTTTCCATTCCTAGAGAGAGATTACTTATTCATAATGTGTTATTCTTTTTATATATTGAGGATTTAAAAACTATATTCATGAGAAACACTGGTTACATTTTCTTTTCTTGACATAATCTTTGTCTGATTTAGTGTGAGGCCATTTCCCATCTCCTAACACTGGAAAAGCTCAATTATATTTTCTGGGTGAGCCTATATGGAGTTGGAGATATTTATTTTTCTAAAAGAATTTGTAGATAAGTTTTTATATCTAAATTATTGACTCCCAATTATTCCTAATATTATCTGGTTCTTTCTTTCGTGCGGATTCTGTAGTGCCGTGTTCCCTCACTTTCAGTCAGCTTAGGGTTTGCTGCTCACATGCGGCGGCACATCTCCTGAGTCCACCCTTGGTGTCGCCATTCTGGCTTTCCTCCCCCATCTCCCTGCGGCTTCCCTCCCTTTCTTTTCATCTCCTTCTACCTCCTTTTCCCTCATCTTCTCTGCATTTTCTGTATTCGTCCTGTCTCTCTTACTCCAGCTGTGCTCTTCCTTTTTTTTCTTAAGGAAGCACTGGTGCTTTCGTTTATTTTCCCTGTCGTATCTCCATTTCAATTATGTCAGTCTCTGTTCTTACCTTTGTGATTTACTTCTTTCTGCTTGCTTTTGTAATGTGTGTGTGTGTATGTGTGTGTGCGCTTGTGTTTAGGATATACAGTTCACTCAACACTGGGCCACTGATGGCAGGTGAGATAGCTCAGCAGACCAAGTGCCTACTTAGGCAAGCGCAGGGACCAGGCAGCATGTGCCGCACCAGCCCTGCCCCCAGATGCGCTGAGCCGGCTGCTGAGACGGGGCGTGGTGGTACACATCTGTAATCCCAGTACTGGAGAGGCTGAAAACAGGAGGATCACTCCAAGTTCAAGTTGCATAGTGAGACCCTATACCAAATGCATAACAAAACAAAACAGGCCACCTTAAAGGTTTGATCTGGTCTTTTAATGACAATATGGGCATAAAGAAATACATAATGACTTAAAACCATTTTGGCTACCTCCAGTGAAAGAGGCATCTTATTAATTAGAGAATGATAGAAGTTAGATATAAGTGTGACGTAGATGAAATTATACCCCCTTTATAGGAGCTGCTAATGCTAAGAATATTAGTTACTCTAAAATATTCTTAAAATCAGAAAAAGCAAACTAGTCACTGTATGAAAAGGATCTATGCTTTATCTTACCAGCCTTTTAAGAAGAGGGAAAGCCATAGGAATTCTTCCTGCTGTCTGGATGTATTGTTTGGCCATATTAATTCAACGAAGAAAGATATTTTTGAAACATCTAATGTTTCTGAATAGATTTCTTCCAGAAGTGTTAGAAACTAATGTCTTAAGGGTTCCTTTATGAGGCTGAGATACCTTTGGCTAGTGTTGCGTTTCCCCCACCTACTTAAAATCAGATTGCTAGCAGTGCTTTCGTTTAGTTTCTAAAAATGATTCCCTTCTCACAGGGAAATTTTTCTCTGGAAATAACATCCTAGGAGGCCTTTTAAAATCTAAAGTTGTAAATTCAAATACAACTTTTAAAATATATTTTCTCAGATTACTCCTTATGAATTGTCCACCAGACTCACAGTCTTTTTTTTTTCCCCCTTACTTTAGAAGATGCATCTGATGCTATTTTTAACCCTTTGCCATTTCCACTAGATTGTCTAGATGATCAAAAATACACTTAGAGAGAGAGAGGCTGAAGTGCAATTGAAGGGAGTTCCCTGGGACCGTTAACAGCCATTGAGAACTGTAGAGTGAACTGTAGAATAATTCAAGTGGAAGAATGTGGTCATCCTTCAGTACCGAGCAGGGATTGCCACCAGGACCCCTGAGAATGCCAAGGTCCAAGAACGCACAAGGCTTTTATAGGAGCACGTCTAGTATTTGCATATAGTGTGTACACACCCTTATGCAGTTTAAATATGTACAGGTATTACTAATAACACCTACTACAGTGGAACTGTCACCTAAATAGTTGATATACTTCATTTTATGGGATAATTTGAAGGAAATGTTTATGTATATTCAGTAAAGAAATATTTAAAATTTTTTTTTGATCTGCAGTTATTTAAATCCATGAACAAAGAACCTGTGTCTGTATTGCTTGGTAGTAATCTCTTTCTCACTGATAGCATGTAGTTCTTGAGAAGCACCATCATATCATTTAGTCACCAGAATAAAGTTCTGGGATTAGACAAGGGTCTTAGCATATAAATTGATGGTAAACACTGAACGTGAAGCACAAGGACTCCATCTTCTTCCTCTTCCTTCTTCTCTTCTTCACTGGTGATTGAACTTCGGACCTTACACTTGCCAGGCAGGTGCTCACGCTGCTGAGCTGTATCCACAGCCCAAGGACACAGGCTTAATGGGTGTTACGCTTCACAGTGGAGTTTGCCCTTGGAGCCGCACGTGCTCAGCATGTGCACTGCTCCCAACATCACCACTGCGTCAGTGTTTTTGAGACTCCTAGGAATTCTCTTCAGAGTCCACCAGCCACTGAAGAAATTAATCTTGTGCCTTTAATTCTGCCTCATTTCTGCCCCCAAATAGCATCTCTATGCTGAGTAGCTCGTTTTATTTAGACATCTTGGCTCCTAATTTTTTTTTGTAATATTCAGTAGAGACACCGTTGAAGCACAAGGTCAATGCTATTTATGGCTTAGCTGTTTTAAATCTGAAGTAAATTCATATAGGAGATCCAAAAACTACGTCGGTCAGTGGCAGCGTGCTGGAAAGGACATGTAATTCCCTGAGCAGATTATCTTGCAAGTGGAAACATGCATTTGGACATAAATCTTGTGTGGTAGTCAAGTGAGCCTCATTGTATTCTAACGTTGTAGAAAGAAATAACCAAGCTAAGGCTTGAGAGCCCTTGCAGGATCCTCCCTGCACATTACTGGGCCTCTTTCTAAACTACCTGCCTACCATTTCCGCCTTGGAATTAATACGTGAAATGCAGCCTTGCTGCTGAGATTGAGCACTGGTGGAAATCAACGGCAGTGCATGGTGGGATCCATCCAGGCTTAGTTGACTACTGTTACCGTAAATGACGCTACTGTTTTTGAGATACCCATACAACCTGTGGCCTGAGGGTCTATCTGAGAGGCAGGTGAGTTGTCTAACCTGTGTGAGGCCCTGAGTTTGATCCTGAGTGTGAGTTTGATCCTGAGCGCGCACACACACATACACACAGTTTAGTTTCCTTTTTCTTTTGGTGGAACCAGGATTGAATTGGGGCCCTTGTGCTTGTGAGGCAAGTGCTTGTTCTACTGAGCCATCTCCCTGGCCCTTAGTTTCTTTCTGATATAGACTTATCATTAAGTAGCTCTTACATTACAAAAATAGAGAGGCGTGTGATGTGTTGTCATGAAAGGCTTTTAAGAAGGACCACGCACTGCACACATTGGTGACTGCCACAAGGGGAGGCAGGGGGACCAAGACTACTGAAGAATGACACTGTGAGCAGTCCTGAGGCCGCAGACCTTTGCATGAGTACAACAGCACTTAGAGATGCAGCCAGGGGAGGAACAGGCACTGCGTTCGGAAAGTCGCACTGTGTGCTAGCCGCTCACTTGAGGGAATAGCTCAAGAGTTCATTATCTTAACTCTAGGGGTTTGAAATCACTGTTTATAGTAGGAGTATTTCATTTTAAGAAAAAAAAGAGTGGGTGTTGTTAGATTTCAAAGCTGTAGCACAACCCATCCACCCCTGCTGTTGTGGTTTAGCTCAGCCTCCCCACAAGAATGCAAGTGATAATATCTCAGGTAGGTCCCACATTTCACCTTCCCTAGGAGGATTTACCTTTGCTGTATGTCGCAGGAAGGAGTCAGCTTTCCTTGGTTCAGTGAAGTTTTCTTCCACATAGATCACAGATTTTGTAAGAACGTCCTCTGAACAAAGCCCTGGGATTCACAGCTCTGCAGACTAACTGAGACCCGCTGGGGCTCAGACAAGAAAAAGCCCCGAAGGCCACGGACTCGCCACCAAGGCCTCTGTGAGAGGCGACAGCCTGAGTTAAACAATTTGCGTGGGACTGGATGTTACCTCTCCAGAAAGAGAAACTGAGTCAGATCATGCTTCATTTTCGGTGTTAAGCTTTATTTTACTCATGTATTCACTGAAAGTGTATTTTCTATAGGTGACTATAGGAATCTGATTTCATTTTAGGATGCGCATACATTTTTTTAAAATGTTGTATAACCAAGGTCTTTCCTTGTATAGGCATGTTTGAAACAAATAACGGAAGGTATGCAATTTTGTATCTGGGAAACTTTTAACAAAAAAAAAAAAAAAGAATCTTAAATCAGTTCAGTTTTGTTCTGGATATTTTGATATAAAGTGTTGATCTAGTAACGGCTAGCAAAGTCTGTTTTTAATTGCTTCCATTCTTCATCATAATTAGCTTTTATAAATGCTCAGATGATTTTGTTTACTCACTTAGCTGCATTGTCAGGTCTTATTTTGTACAGATTAACCACTGGGCGGGGGGCAGGAGAGTGCAGCAGGAAACCAGTTCCTGTGCCCAGGCCTTGCGTGGACAGTTCTTTCTCACCCAGAAGGCTTCCGTTTCTACCATGGCCCATAGAATTTGCTGCATGAAATACTTGCTAATTAGAACTCCATAAAACTCCCATGCTATAGAACCCAGCAGCTGTACTAAGCATACAGTTTAATGGACACAGAATATATTTTCATTACTTTTAATAAGACCACTCATTTTATCATATGAAAAGTAAGTGTTGGTTTGGGCTAAATTTCTTTTGGGATCAAGCAGAAGGAACATAGAGTTGCTTTATTCCTTGGTGATTTCTGCAGTCACTTTTTTTGTACTTTTTAGGAAGGGGTGTGCAGGGTATATAGGGTCTCACTGCATAGATCGGACTTGTAGTGATCCTCCTGTGTACAGCCCCCCAAGAGCTGGGATTACAGGTGCGCGCCACCACACCATCTCCATCGCCCTCTCAGCGTGCACCAGGGCATGACTGGCAGGGCAGGCAGGGAGATCGAACTCCCCGTGTCTGCCTAAGCAGGTGCTTTAATCCACTGAGCTATTTGGCCGGCCCCCTCTGCAGTCACTCTGGACAGCAGGACTTGGGCACTAGAGTGGCGTGTGGAATCACAGGACTGAGCCAGGGATGTCTGCAACACAGTTTTCACTACTTCCAGCTGGCTCTTGCACGTGCTCTGTAACACAACTCCCCCGTGTTATTAATAATCTCCATATTATACCCATTGGGCTTCCTGACCCCACCCCCCAGACCAGCATTACACTGAGTCACCTAGCCTCACTTGCCTTTTGCAAGTCTTAGCTGCCTTTCATGTTCCTTAACACACACTGAATTGAGAGATTCCTCCCCTTAAAGCCCTTCTCTGCTTCTTTCCTGGTTGTAGCGGTCTTTGCCAAACTGTATCCCATCAGCTTATAAACACTGCTCAAAACCAGAATCATCCTTTGTCCCCTTAGACAAACATACTCAAAGTGGAATATGTTTCTCTTTTATACCTGGTATTTGAAGTAGTCAATACAATAGTGACCTTTTGGTGCGTTATGATAGTATGCAATATTTCTTAATTTATTTGAGTCAAAGTGATTTTCGGTTTGGTTTGGTTTTTTGTAATTGAAGTATCTCCTTAGATTACTCTCCTCTGATACACAATTTGGGAAATGTTGTGCTATAAAAAAAAGCTGTAATTATTTCACATGTAATACAAGAACGCTGCTGGGTTTTGAAGCTGCTCCTCTACCGTCCCCTCCTTCCCAGGAGGGATGTTATTCATAACAAACCACCACACCCTTCTCCTGGGTGCTAACAAGCCGACAGGCCCCAGGGTATTTCTGTCTCCCCTGGTTGCCCCTCTGGTCTGCCAGTCCCTAGATGACATCTCTCCATCCCTTAAGACACAGCTCGAGAGAACTTTGGCTCTAGAATTCTCCTTTAATGATCATAGATAGTGCTGAACAGAGAGCTACAATTTATAGGGCTTCCTATGCGTATAAGACGTTCACAAACCAACTGTGAAGGCTCTCTTGGGTCCTGCTGGCCATGCCAAGTACTTATTCCATAGTTTGGTCATTGTCTGCCTCTGTGATCCTCTTCCTGACTGTAACCACAACTCATTAATATTTTGATCCCTGGTGCATATTGAGGTGGATGGCTTAGAGTAGCAGACCAGTGTGCAGTGGCCAAATTCAGTGCCTCTGAATGTGTGTGCTCTGATCTTTCAGGCTGGAGTTTTGTATTTTGTATTGTTTTTTGGTGCATTGTCTTTTAATAGGACAGCAAGGTAGAACATTTCAGATACTTTCATTGTTTAATCCTGAATGTGTCATCTCACTTCACTTGGCCTCAGTTTGCTTATCTATAAAATAATGATAGAAGCAATCTCTGGGGACACTTTCTTATTTTCAAATTGTGTCCCAAGCCATTTTTGCAGATGTTTTTGAAACTATCAAGTTGGTTTCAAAATGAGCTTAGGAAGACATAGAGTTTTATTTCTCACTTTTGTGTTGTCCAATTTAATTGATCTAAAATCTTTGCTTGAACCCAAGTTTTAACCTTAAATTATAGTAGGATATCAAAGCCAAGGCTTTCATCATCCTTTCTCATTCCAGAGGCAGAAACTGTAGTTATATCTTTAGAAAAAAATCTACAGAGGTTTTTGGCTTTGTTGCTTTTAAGATTTCACTCCAGCTTTTTGTAACAGTAATTTTTAGTTTTTAATGCTTATCTCAGACAGGATTGTCAAACCTATTTCTTATTAGAAAGAGAAGATTCCTGCTCAGCTAAGAGTTTGGTCTCCCGTGACGTGCTCTCTACATATCTGTTCTCTTTGTTGAGAAGGCTCCTGGCTTTGGCTTGAGTTTTACAAAACTAGGACCGTCGGTCACCATGCTGCAGGCACTGCCGGCCTTGAAAGAGTAGCCAAGGAAAGCACATTATTGCAACCTGTAACAAAAATGAACAGTCTTAGAAGCATGTTCATGAACTGGTTTCAGAGAAAAATAGTCTACCTCGGTGATCATGGCTGCAGTGGAAACTGCTTGTCAGTAAGTATACTTGTTGGGAAGCTCCTGGCCAGACAGGTCACATCTGCCATTTTATATTATTGTCTTGCAAAGCCCAAATGAAGTATGTTTATCCACATTTGTTAGCTCAAATGTTCAGTTCTTTTGGGCAAAGCCAGAAATACAAAAATGCCCTTTTCTGTGTTGGCCAAACCATCATTATGATCATTATCATCAAGAGAAATAGGTGTGATTGATACCCACTTTCCTATAAGGAAAAACTGGCTGCAAAATAATCATCTTTGAAAACTAGAAATGTAGAATACCAGCCCCCATCAGCCTGTCCTCGCCTCGCCTGCCATGCCAGTTCCCTTGCTCCGTGGCTGCCCTTTAAGGCAGGTGAGGCACAGGTGGGCTGGTTGGTGCTGGCATTTTAGATCTGCTTTCTTTTTTCTGTTTTCTTTTAAATGCATTTGGTTGTCTGATGCATTACAGGGTCTTACTGTGTAGCTTGAACTGGTGGTGATCCTACTGTTTTCAGCTGGGATTAAAGAGCTGCATCGCTACACCCCAGACTCAGGCTGGCTCCCTGGGGGCGGGGCTGATGGGACATGTGGTGCCAGGGATCGAACCCCTGTTCTTGCCTCAGCTTTAGTCCACTGAGCTGTCTCACCGGCCCATGGATCTCTGATTTCCATGGTGGATTATTTTCTAGCAAGGTCATATTTTTAGGAAAGTGTCTCATCAGTACTACAATGTTGTTTTTGAAGTAAAGAAGTAGTTACAAAACATTTGGGATAGAGAAGATACTGAATATGTCAATGTAGCTCTTTAAAAGTGTTGTCTTTAATTCTCCCTTGCTTCCCAGTGAACTTATACCTTTGTTTGGGAAGAATTTAATGAACTCTTTGATCAAAGTCAGAATCAGTTTTTCAGGACAGTAGTGCATCTTCAGTAGTGTCCCTCAGTCAACCACTAAAAAGACCACCCGTAGGGAAGATATCAAAGTATAGTGGCAACTGCTAAATGTTTAGGTTTTTTGAAGTCTGGTTATTACCCTAACTTTTTTCTTTTAAGCATCATCCAAGAAGGGCAAGAGCAGGAAGAGCTGTTTTGTTTTGTTTTGTTTTGCTTTAGCCTGGAACATTGAGCATGCTGACCTCCCTGGGTCTTTGGCCAGCATGCAGCACTTTGACTTTGCTGCTCACCTGGTCCTTTGCCTTCGGCTCACCGCCTCCTCAGGTGGCTTTCCCAAGGTAGCCAAGGAAGGCTGAGGGGATACACATCACTGTACACCCTTCACACTGCCAGGTTCTAGTTGATTGCCACATTTATATAGAAACTTCCAATGCAAACAAAGAAAGAGGAAACCAAATTAAATTAATCCTCTTTGAGGATAAATAAAACATGCTTCCATGCTTTGCTGCTGAGCTTGCAGGTTAGAAATCAGAGATCTTTGCTTGGCCTTCAGTGCTGCTAGTGTTCAGATTTCTGAGTCTTCAGCTCAGTACAGAGCAGAGATAGAGTACAGAATTCTGTCTACATACGAAAGGAAGCATTAGTTGTGTTTGATGGGCCTCTTCAAGATGGCACATGGGTGTCAGCATTGGAAAGTCATGGCCGTCCTGGCTCAAGAAGAGCGGGCCCCAACTCTTTCATTGAGCATATTGCTGTTAAAGAACAGAAATGACTTTGGAAACCACATAGTTTCAGCAGGTACAAGCAGTGATAAGTCTTTGCTCATCATTTTTCTGAGGATGCAGCACTGTAAACTACATCTGTCTACCAATCCTCTTGCAGAAGAGGAACTATTTGAAAATTGTAGGGTTTTGTTTTCATCAATCTTCCTGAAAGCCAAGGATAAAACAACAGCATGACGACAACTCAATACAAGTTGAACTTGATACAAGTAGAATCTTTGAGGTGGCAGGGCCTGCAAGACGAGACTACATCTGCACTCTGAGCTCTGTTTCCTCCACTGTCTCTGGGATGACAGGGCTGAGTATACCTTTGTTGAGTAGACCTACTGGAGCCCCAAGACCTGAGCCCCAGGACAACGCCGAGCCCCAAGTGCGCATGTGCACATGCAGCTTTAGAGAGCAGGGTGACGAGCAAGACCAGCAACACGGAAGCGTCTGGTGTAGCAGCGAGGAGCCAGCATTCGGACTCTGGGGAGCTCCAGTCCCAGCCCCCCGTCCAGAGGCCAAGGTGTGCTCCATACATAGCACATTTCTGGGATTAAATATGGATGCTTTCGCAGGACTGTAAAGCCCAGAGTTGTTTTACTGCTTTCCTTTTGCCTTATTTGCCTGATCGGCTATCCCTTCCCTATCTGGTTGAATGCCACCTTGTTTTGTTCTCTATTCTGGAGTTATTTTTGCATTTATATTTCTTCTTTTTTATTCCTCTTTTTCTCTGGTCTCCTTTTCCTTTTTCATTCTCTTTCTCTCTCTTCCTTCTTTTTTCGGTGTTTAAATTTCTTACCTTTTCTTTTTAGTTTCTTCTACAGATCCTCTTTCTCTCTTTCCTCAACTCCTTCAATTTAAACTTGCAAGTGAGTGAGCATGGTTTCTTCCCTTTCTGACTGCTGCTTTGTGTCTTGCTTCATTCTTTCCCTCATGTATCCTCCAGTTGTCCAGAACTTGGGTGATTGTTCTTAATCTCCAGCTTCACTGTACTATATTTGACTTCACTCGTCACGTTAGCCTACCTCCTACCCCTTCCCCCATAAAAGGGTAAAATGACCCTACTAAGGGGAAAACCACTGCATACAAGTGCACAGCATATGTTTGATTTTCTCATATAATTTTAGAATTTGCTTGTTTGGTCAGAGGTATCAGGTTAAAAGTTACCATAGCTTATCAACATTTAAGCTGTTCTTGAAACTATTGTCCTTACTAACTGTACTGCTTTAGCCAGGATGACATTCACATTATAACCAGTTCTTCTCCCCTTTGTGATAGCGCCATGACTGTGTGAAGTCATGATGATCACCACATCCCAGTACGAAGGGTGAGGAGCTGAGCCACAAGGTCATCTTTGTGTGCTTTGCAACTTGGGAGGGCAAGATCCTGGGAGAGCTAAAAGAAATTGCCTACATGTAGAAGGCAGCACTGGGCCCAGAATCCTCTAATGAAACCTCAATATTGGCAATAAAGCTATATATCATAATAAAACTATGAAAGTGTCAACAAAGAAGCAAAATAAAAAAAAGAAAATAGAAAATGAAAAAAAAGAAAATTATAAAATGTAGGAGAGATATGCAACCCCAGACCTCCAGACCCGTATCCTACTCTGAACAAGCTTAGAACTCAAGGAAGTAGATGAAATTAGAAGTCAAACAGTGAAACTTTCTGAAATGGTAGCAGCAGAAGTGAAAGCATCAATTGGAAAAGACAATGAAGAAAATAATCCTTCAGGTGGAGAAGGAAATGATGCATCAAGAAAAAGACAGTAGAGGGCCAACGAGATAGCTCAGCAGACTAAGCACCCAGTTGTGCTGAGCTGTCCACTGAGACCCAGTGTGGTGGCGTGTGCCTGTAATTCCAGCTCTGGGGAGGCAGAAAGCAGGAGGATCACTATGAGTCCAAGCTGCATAATGAGACCCTGTACCAGATGCAGTTTTTATTTTTTATTTTTTATTTTTTGGTTTTATTTTTTAAAATATTTTTTCAATAATTTTATTTAGAAACAAATAGCAATGAGACAGTTTCAAATCTGAATACTAGGACAGTTTCAATAATTAATGCATTGCATATTGCTGTCTTAGTGGTTATGCATTGTACAAGATGCAGACATGAGATCCTGTTTACAAATACTACCAGAACAAATCTCTCTATTCATTAAATTAAGAGAATGTAGCTGTATGTCTATTCTATTCTGAATATACAAATACAAAATGGTCCTTCCTTTGTATCACCTTTTTTTGTTTAGTTTTGTCAGAGCGTAGTCCATGGTCATTTAAATATTATATGTGCATGAATTCAGCAAAATATTCCAATATAGTCCACTAGTCCATAATAGTAGTGGGTTTTCTGTAAG
>NDGM011057426.1:0-11243 GCA_002564305.1 Octomys mimax
AAAAAAAAAAGGTTGCATCTGTTTTGTTGACATTCTGAATGCTTCTAAGTAAATACAATGCTTTTATTAAAACAAAAAAATAACAGGGCATGGCAATACTAAGAGGCACTCCAAGGGATCTCCTGTACTCCATGCATATTTTTCCTTTCCTTCATTGTGGAGTAATCTAGTTTTTCTTTGATCTGGGTCAATCACCCCTGACAAGACTGTGGTTCCCTTTTTAGCTTGTTTCCTCAGAGGCACGAGGAGACCAAAGTGACCAGGGTGAAATCTTAGCTTCTAGTTTAATGGTATCATTGTTGTGCTTCCTGAAACTAGACTTCTCCTTCTCCCCCTCTGGGATTAGGACTTCTAGTCCAGTCCAGCAGAACATAAGGTTGTAGGGAAAGGAAGCAAAACTTTTGCTAGTGGATCTCTAGGTGTAATGGTGAGTGGTTCTATTCCTACCTCCCATGGCCCAGAATATAAAAATGCTGAGGTGATCCAGCCAAGTTGACACGATGTATCAACCACTACAATAGTAGAGGGGCCATAGAGAAGAAACAGGTTATGGTTAGAAAGCAGAAGGTAGCAAGTAGCAGCAGTGAGTTTATCTTTCACTTTTATCCCACTCAGAATACAAGAATTTGTAGTGATGCCACTCATACCAATTATGGGGCCTCTGTCTTCAGTAAATCCATTCAAGTAAGTGGAGAACTATGCTAATTCCGATCTGTGGACTAATTTAGTAGTGCAGATCCTTGATCTCAGTGTTGCACATTTTAGATCCAACAATGACTGAAAATTCCAACTTATGAGCACTTAAGGCTTTGTGGGGGGACATATAGATATAAGCCATAACAATGGGAACAAAGAAAGTATGTTTGCTGAAAAGACTAGCACAACTACAAAAGAAGCCATGCACTTTACAGTAGAACAAGAAAGATGACTCAAGATTATCTTATGAACTGATCAAACTTCACATATCTCAGGCTTAAGGGTGGAAAAGTATAATTTGATAAAAGTAATTTCACTTGATAAAAGTGCTACTGGGTTCCCTGCTCAAGCAATACAATACAGAGCAGTGATGACAGACCTTTTAGAGAGTGCTCCAACTCCACCACAAACCCACTTAATTATGACAGAATCAACACTACAATTAAACCTGAATGCTGAGATTTTAGTTTACAAAAAAACAAAAAAAAGAAAAAAAGAAAAGAAAAACACATCAGAAAAACAAATATGCATGTGAGAGGTTTATTACCATTGGCCTAGGGAATTGGTTCTCTAGGACTCATTTCATCATATTTAACTATCCAGGCACTCTCAAGATGCTGCAGTAATGAACCAAGGGGTCTCACTTATTGTTCATGCTGGTGGCAGGTCTCAGTATTACCCATAGGAATTTGATTTTTCAGGCAGACAAAATAAAAAAATGAGGGAATCACAGAGACTTCCACTAGATTTCAAAGGAAGGTCTGGGATGCCAAGCCATCTGACAGGATCAAAGTCCTTATAGGAAACTCATAAGGTTAATTATAAAGCTATGGAGTAGCTAGATGGTAGTAGAGACCCTAATGATGAGTCTGCACCCAAGTCAACATGGCAGCAAGCCAGCATAAGGTGGGGATCGTAAACCATCAACATGCTGCTCCTAGACTACTTCTGCACTGGTTAAACACAACTTCCTCTTTCTTTTCCATAGGTACACCAAGCCTTCCCCAATCAGTGTCTCCAGCTCCTGCTCCTCTTTAGTTACTATTACTATTTTATCTTCACACACACTGTAATGTGTCTCCCTCCAGGCACCTCCACCATCTTGCAGCCAGTTTTTCCCTGTCCTCCTATAGTCAGTTACTGCTTTCTCTGCCCTAACCTCTTTTCCCCATTTAGGAACAGGCTGGTCTAGAGGGGCTAGTTTGCCTTCACAGCCTTTTCACACTTTCTGATCTATCCCAAATTTCTCATTAGTTAGAAACCTTCTCTGCTGATCACCATAACTATATAAAGGAGCTCCAATTCATCATTAATTCCTATGATCTCCATTTTAAAGATCTTCATGTTATCCTCACATCTATCTTCTCCTCCCAGCAAAAGATCTAGCTCTGGCAGACCACTCAGATGGAAGCAGACTAAAGATAATATACTGATCCTAACCACCCTGCAGGCAGAGCTGTGGTTCCAGATGCTTAATCCCATTGGCATTATCAGGGCCCCAATGGCTCAGCCCACCTGGCCACTGTGGCTAGTTGCCTTATTGCAGTCCTTAGAAAAATTTCACACAAGGGCACCAATTACTAGAAACTCCATGAACTAACCCAGCATCCTGATGAAAACTGCCACATTCCTTTCTTGCCTTACTGACACCTTAACCAAATATACCAATGTTAACCCTCCAGCCCATGAAGGAATGACCCTTTTTTTTTAATGTATTTAGTACAGGGTCTACAGGTCTTGCTACATATATCAGACAGAGTGATCCTCCTGTTTTTAGCCTCTTAAGCACTGGGATGACAGACATGAGCCACCACGCAGTGTTAGTTGTTATATCAGCCTGTCCTGGGGGTGGGGCTGGCACCACACACTGGGAATTGAACCCTGGTCCCTATGTCTACCTAAGCAGGAGCTTTAATCCACTGTGCTATCTGGCTGGCCCAGGAATGACCCTTAGTAACTCTCACTTCATTTCTCAATCTACTTCTGACATTCATGCCAAACTAAAAGAGACAGATCTTGACCATCAGATACCACAGAGAGTCCTATTTAATCTGGTTTTGTGTGTCTTCAACAACAGACACATAAAACTAAAACAGGATAAAGAACAGCACATTAGACTTAAATGCCAATTCTTGGCTGAGGCACTCAGGGCACCTATTAAAGCCAAAACTACACAATGCAGTGCCACTTGAGTCTCTCTTGGAGCATGCTTCAAGTACAGCAAAAAAAAGACACTAGTCACGAGCCTGCCCCAACCTGTGGCTACCACTGGGACCTTGTCCCATAAGCAAACTCACAGGTCACTGGAAGTATGACTACCCTGTCTGCCAGAGAGGTAGTAAGTCATCCCATTCCTTGATCTCATAGGCGATTTCACTGCAGCCACCAGGGTCATAGCTAACTGACCTGCTGGGCCTCGCTGCTGAAGGGACATATTCACAAAAGGCTTTCACATAGGTCCTCACTCTAGCTAAAGAAGAAATCATAAACATTTGTACTGACTCAATATACATTTAATATCCTTTATTCCCATGTGGCCATCTGTCAAGAAAGTGGTCTAATTGGCACTCAAGGAACTCCAACCACCAATACACCCCTCATTTTTAAGCCTCTAGAAGCAGCACAACTTCCAAAGTGGATAACAGTCTTTCACTGTAGATGAGACTGGACACCATCAGATCCTATTTCTCAGGCGCTTTTTGCTGAAACACAATCTAAATTAGCTACACAGCAGCCATACCCTTTTCATCTTCTCCCTCTTGTCCCAAACACCCTGCCCGCACCTCAATACTCACCTAAACAACTCCAATTATGCCACAAACCAAACTATAAACAAAACATTCAGAGATGGGAGGTCTTGGGAGATAGCTCAGCGGCATAAGTCCCTGCCTGGCAAGCCCAGATCCCAAGTTCAGTTCCTGGTACCATAAATAAATAAATAAATAAATAACTCAGAGATGGATTTTCTACAGATCAAGGCTTTTCCTCCCAGATCAACAGGCCCTAACCATTATCACCAATTTACATAATTACTTTCATGTGGGCACCCAAGCTCTATATAAACTTTTAACTCCAATTACTACCCACTCCTCTCTAAAAATTGTTATTCACCAAGTCACTCAAGGTGGCTATTTCTGTGTCAAAATACCTCCTCAGGGACACCTATCTCCTCTTTCTTTCTCAGCCCACCAAATTTGTGGACATACTCCAGGTGAAGATTGGCAGATAGATTTATACACATGCCTCATCATAAAAGCTATAAATATTCTCTTACCTTTTGTATTTGCTTTCTCAGGATGGATAGAGGCTTTTCCCACCACCCATGAGATTATATATATAGTTTCTGAAATTCTTAAACAAGAGATTATTCCCCTATTTGGCTTACCCCAATCTATCCAAACAGACACTGGACCAGCTTTTATCTCTCAGATTATCCAGCAGGTTAACCTTAACTTCTTGTTTTTCATGCACACCAAGCCTTCCTCAATCAATGCCTGTTATAATATCAAACCACCCACATAAACTCCACCTCCAATCCAGCCTGATAAATTCATCTCCCTGCCTCCTCCTCTAAGGGTTCTTGCATTCTTTGACAGCCTTCCCATGCTGAGCAATAAAGGTTTCCTTTACCTCTCTCCAGCTTGTCATTTACTCTTGAGGAAGGAGGCTTACACTAGGAAGTTAGAGATGTCAGGAACATGACACTTCTGTAGAGGAAAGCTCAGGCAATGACCTGAGCCATCCTGAGAAAGAGGCTGTATGGGCTATGAACATGAAAGCCATAAAGGTAGGGTCACCTAAGGGCTTTGGAGTTTACCACATGCCCCACATGCTAGACAAGGAGCTAAAGGAATTTTTTTTTTAAGAGAGAGCAAATTATAATTAAAACAGAAAAAAATAAAATTGATACAGATTTTTCACTTAACAAAGTAATATTAATTTCACAGTATTTGTTGCAATACATAGTGTTGTCTTCCAACACTATGAATATGGTGAATGTAAAATATGAATGTAAATATGAATGTAAAATGGGAAGAAGAAAAAAAAGAAATGTATAAGGAATTAAGAAGAAAATAAGTACAAACAACTGAAAAATGGGGACAAAATAAATTAAAGTATTAATTGCTAATGTTACTCCTGCTGGGTTTTAGTCTTGCTTTGGTTGGATTTTTCTAATATTTTCCTATTTCCACTTTTTATTTTTATTTTTTTTCGCATAACCGGGAATTGCACTCAGGCCCTTTGCTTTCCAGGCAAGCACTTATTCTACTGAGCTATCTCCCTGCCCCTCCCATTCCCACTTTTTAAAAAAGGAATTTTTTACTTTGTGCCATTATATTTTGGAAATGAGTTTCTTTTAGTCTCAAAAGACATTTGGTGCACTATCAGCTAAACGGTTTTATCATGATAGGTGGAACTATGAATACACAAAATGGTTATATGATGATAGGTGAAATTATAACCATGTAACATTTATCTGCAAATCAGATATAGTTTAAGGAAATAAAATGTAATGTCAATTTGATAAAATATAGACTCATGTCAGTAAAGCTTGATTTGCAAATTATTGGATTAAGAGATATTTTAAGATGATTGAGTTGTGCAAAATCTAGCATCATCAATGTATTACTGACAAGTTCATGACCAAATTATTATTGAACAGTAGATTCTAGTTAGAGGTCTTGTAGGGAGGTGTAACTTTATAAGGAATAACTTTTCTCAGGCTACTACTCTGTTTCTTCTTGTTGCCATGAAGTGAGTAGATTTCCCCTACTATGCTCTTGTGCCATCAGGTTTCTGCCTTGTAGCCAACCAACCATGAACTAAAAATCTCTGGACCACAAGCCAAAGTAAACTTTTCATCTTTTAAATTATATATGTCAGGTGTTTTGTCCTGTAAATGACAAGTGATCAATACAATAATCTATATAAATCACAAAATATGAAACAACTTCACCAAAAAGTAAAAATGTGTTGACTTAAGTCATTTTGAAAATAAGTAAAGTTTGTAATTAAATGCTAAAGAGATTACACAGAAAAACTATATTCTAGCAGATAACATTGCTACCTATAGGGCTATTAACAATTCTGGTAATCATATACATGTGTACTGGAGATAAGGGATCCCTAATAGCAAAAGTAATCTTGGGAACAAGACCAGAGACCTCACATTGCTGTATTTAAAGTTATACTACAAAGCTACAGTGATGAAAATACCATAATACTGATGCACACACACACACATACACATAGATCAGTAGAGAAGAGAATGTAGACAAACCCAAGTACATTCAACTATCTGATATTTAACAGAGGCCAAAAACATACTGGAGGAAAGATAGCCTCTTTAACAAATAATGCTGTAGGCCAGGGAGACAGCTCATTAGAATAAGTGCTTTCTGGGCAAGTGCAGGGTCCTGAGTTCAATCCCTGGTTCTGGAAAAAAAAAAATACTGCTGGGAAAACTGGTATAATGGTTGATACATCAACTTGAGAAGTTTAGAAGCTTAATTAAGTGACTTAGCATTTCTACACTGTAGTCTGCTTACAATATAGGGGAGGAAAAGTGTTTTGCTTCTCCCCCTTTTTTTTCTTTTACTTTTGCTGTCTTCTGCCACCTTAACTGTTGCCACTCAGACATGTGATCATGGCTTGGAGCCAGCTGATTATGGACTGAAATCTCCAAAAACTGTGAGCTAAATAAATCTTACCTCTTTTATCTTTGAATGCCGGGTATTTTGTCTCAGCAACATGAAGAAAGTAACTAACACAACTGGCTCTCCACTTGTGGGATAATGAATCAAGACTGAGGTCTTAACATATATTAATTAAAATCAAAATAAAATCAAAGTTCTAAATATTAAAACAGAAATACTAAATTGTCAAAATATAAAATAAGTAAACTCTTACATACATAGGCAATGACACCCCATACAAAAATCCAATACATAAGAAATAACCACAAGAATCAACAAATGAGAACATATCAAATTAAAAAGCTTATGCAAATCAAAGGAAACAACAAACTGAGTGATAAAAAAACCTACAGAATAGAAAAAAAAAATGCTAGCTGTTTCTCATCAGAGTTACAAGAGCAGTTATGTGAAGAAAGAATAGCTCTTTCAATAAAAGTACAAGAATAATTGATCATACATAGGTTAAAATATATCTTGTTCTAAATATCACACCTTCAACAAAAAATAACTTGAAATGACTTAAACGTCAAACTATAAAAAACTTTTTTAAAATATTAAAAATCTTTGATGTCTAAGCAACCTAGATGTGACCTAGGCATGTAACCAAAAAGATTTATTAGAAGAAAAAAGATAACTGAAATTTATCAAAATTAAAAAGGGTTTCCCCTATGAAGGACCTTATTTAGACAATAAAAAGATAAAGTTACAACCTAGGAAAAACATTTACAAATCACACATCTGACCAAGCACTCATGTTTAGAATACGTAAGGAGCATTCACAACCAAACAATGAATGCACAATAATCCAATTAGAAAACAAAGTAGATATAAACATACATTTCATTAAAGATGATATATGGATAGCAAATAAGCATATTAAACATGAACAAGTCTATAGCACATTAAGCAATGCACATTAAAACCAGAATGAGATATCACTATTTTACCTATCAAAACAGCGAAAATAATAAAATTACCAAATTCTAAGCCAGGCATGGAAATGTTTGCCTGTAATCCTAGCATTTGGAAGGGTAAAGCTAGGTGATCACTGTGAATTCAAGACTAGTTGGGGCAACATAGCAAGTTCAAGGCCAAATTGAACTACACAGTAGAGAGATAGATAGATAGATAGATATCAGAAAAGAAAACATTAAATTGCAATTACAGAGTGGAGAAACTAGACCTCAGATGTTTCTTGTAAGAATATAGAGTGACACAACCATTCTGGGAAATAATTTTATATCATGTTGGAAAGGTAAGTGAACATTATATAGCCCAGTAATTGTGCTCACAGATAAGTGATTATGCCACAGAAACAAAATCATATGTTCACAAAAATACTTGTATATAAATTTGCATTTTAGTTTTGTTAAACCAAAAATAGAAACATCCCAAATATCCTGTCAAATATTATGCAGAAATTTTAAAAAATGAATTATCAGTACACACAACATGGATGAATCATAGAAATTATGCTTGGTTAAAGTTCAATTGCAAAAGGGCTGGCCTGATAGCTCAGCAAACTGAAGTGTCTGCTTAGGCAGAGTACAGTGGCCAGGGTTTGATCCCTGCCATGCCATGTCAGCCCCCTCACCTGGGGGCACACTGAGACTGAGAATGGTGCCATGTGCCTGTAATCCCAGCACAAGGGAAGCTGAAAACAGGAGAATCACTACGAGTTTGATCTACATAGTGAGACCCTGTATACTCTTCATAGAGAAAAAATAAATAAATAAAATAATTTGAAAAAATAAAATTCAATTGCAAAAAGTCACATGCTGCATGATTATATTTACATAACATTCATGAGGGACAAATTACAGAGATGGGGAGCAGATTAGTGGATTTCTGTGGTTAAGAACATAAATGGTACAGAAGGAATTAGGAATGATTACAAAGAGGTAGCATAAGTAAGATCTTAATGGTAGGAAGATAGTTTTGCATCTTTATTGCAGTAGCAGCTACACAGGGTACACATGATAAAAATTACATATAATTATGAATTGTCTTACTTTCTCTTTTGGTTGAGACAAAATACCAGACGCCAAAAACTAAGGAAGGAAAGATTTATTTAGCTCAGAGTTTGTAGAGATTTCAGTCTATAACCAGCTGGTTCCAAAACTGGGTGGCACAGCAGAGGTACAATAGTTTGTGGCAGCAGAAAACAGCAAAAGCAACAAAAGCAAAATGAGGAGAAAAAGCCTCTTTTTCTCCTTTATATCGTAAGCAGGATACTTGCCTGGGGGTGGGGGAAGGGTGTAGCACTCATATCATCTCCCTGCCCTCCTCTTGCACAGGCTCAAGATGTTTATGAAATGAGGACTCTGGCCCCCTGATGAGTCACATAGTTAAACTTCAAAACTTCTCAAGTTGACAGTGTATCAACCATTACATATATATTCAATTATAGACATATGCACAGAAATAAATGTAAGACATTAATATTGGGGAAAACTAGATGAACAGAACAAGAAAAGCCTCTGTACTATTTTTTTGCAACTTCTTGCAAATCTATGATTATCTCAAAAAGTTTTTGACGAGTACTTTAACACAATAACATAAAACAAGAGAATTCATCTTAACAACACTGTAGCAAAATAATGGAGAAAATTCTTCAGGAAGAAAGAAATTGCCACACATACAGATGGGTCCTGACCTTGGATGTTTCAACACAAGATTGTTAACTTTTCAATGGTATGAAATGGCAGACATTAAATAACAATCATACTTGTAATTTTGAATTTTCTTCCTTTTCAGGATATCAATATGAAATAAAAGACATTCTTTTGATAATGGGCAGTAGCAGTGAATTCTATTTCTCACTGTGTCATGTACTACTGAAGGTGCACAACTGAAATTCTACAGCGAACTGAGATGCTAAGCTAGCATATTCAGTAAGTTAAATGTATTAAGTACATTTTAACTTAGCATACATTAAACTTATGAGTTTATTGGAACTCCCAAAAATTATCTGTAGAGTAATAGTAAGAAAAGAGGACCAAATGAAAGTGTAATACATTATTAAAGCTATATTAGCAATGCATTATAAGACTTAAAGTAGATGTAGAAGTAAATATATAAAATTAATAAGGCAACCAGCAAGAGAGAAGATAAGTGAAATGAAAGCTTAAGTTTCTGTCCTTATGGAAGAAATGGTAGAAAAAATATTCTAGAGTAAAATATGTAAAAGGACTCATGTTGAAACATCTAAGGTAACTCCTCAGAAAGAGTGATAAAATGCATAATAACTTCATATAATAAAGATATTACAATAAAAAGTTTAAGTTAAAAGACAATTTAAAAATGAAAATGAGTGTAAGTTAAATGCCAGTGAGATGCTAGATAAAAACACAGATACATCAGTAGACTACAGTAAATGTAGCAACCAACGTAAGACTGTCAAACTGATTTTTTAAATTATATGTTTTAAAAAGAATGTTGAGGGCGGGACAAATAGCTCAGCAGATTAAAGTAACTGCAAACTGGCTCAGGAGCCAGGGATTCAATCCCTGGGCCTGGTGTGCTGGCCCCACCCCCAGGGTACTCAGAAAAGGCAATTGAGACTGGATGTGGTGGTATGTGCCTATAATCCCAGCTGTTGGGAGGCTGGAAATAGGCAGATCACTACAAGTCTGATCTAGTACTGAGATCCTTAACACCCTGTAGATCCTTCCCTAAAAAATACAAAATAAATAAATAAATAAATATATAGAGCAGTAAACAATAATGTGAAATATATGCCGTGAAAATATTAATTAAAAATAGCTAAGACAGATATAAAGTTCATCCATGTATATTTTGAGATATATTACTAAAGAAAGAGATGTCACAAAAGAATATATTTGGAAGACTAATTCTAAATCTGTATATATCTAAGAAATTAGGTCCAAAATATAACTTACAGTGATTAAGATTGGTCATGGTGGGAGAACTTCTGCCATGCTCTCGGGAACCCACCAGACTCAACCAAGCCCAGGCCCTCCAAGAGTGTGGGAGAGCTTCTGTGCTCCTCTGTGCCTGCTGGACCCGTAAGGACCAAGCCCAGGCCACCATGTGAGTGAGACTTTTCGGTGCACTCTCAGGACCCCTCCACTCCTACAGAGCC
The DNA here is from genome assembly GCA_002564305.1 of Octomys mimax. Taxonomy (NCBI): domain Eukaryota; kingdom Metazoa; phylum Chordata; class Mammalia; order Rodentia; family Octodontidae; genus Octomys; species Octomys mimax. The sequence continues at coordinate 10,498 of NDGM011057426.1, forward strand.
AGCCCAAGCCTGCCTTCTGAGTGAGAACTTCCACTGCACTCTCGGGACCCCTCCAGGCCACCCAAGCTCAGAACCAGTGAGTGTGTGGGAGAGCTTCGGCTCTCTTCTGCATCCCCTGGACCACTGCAGACTCAGCCCAGGCCTGGCATACAGGCCTTGGATGAAACTCTGCAGCTGAAGTCCCTGCAGAGAGACTAGGGGGCAAAACTACCCAGCTAAACCAGGAGGAGAATATTTTGTCAGAGGGGCACAACAGGTTCAACTCCAAGGGCTGCAGCAGGAAGGAGCGGAGCACAGCAGCCACACCCATGCCAGGCACAATGGGAAGAACTCAAATGTAGTAGATCTGCACCCAAATTTTAGTAGGTGTTAAGGTTATAACTGCACCAAAGCTCTACACCAAAGGTCAGAGGACAGTGCTATACAAAATGACAAAGTGAAGGAGGAAAATGAAATCTCAGGTCCCAACCCCACCCAGAACAAGTGCAGAAGATACCAGTACAGCTGAAATGTCTGAATTAATAGCATCTGAAGCAAAGAAATAACAGCAGAAGGGTATAGAGGAACTCAGATCACAATTAATCCCTGAAATAAAAAAAGAAATATCTGAATTAATAGCATCTAAAGTAAAGATTCAAATGCAGAAACATATAGAGGAAATCAGATCAGACATAATCTCTGAAGCAAAAGAATAACTGCTTCTCAAGAAGACACTGTAAGAGAGAGAGAGAGAGAGAGAGAGAGAG
>NDGM011057427.1:0-10613 GCA_002564305.1 Octomys mimax
TTTTTTTTTTGAAAAGGTGGCAAAGATACCATCACTAGAAGTACTCAAGCAGAATGGAAAGAGAGATTCCTACATTGGCAGAGACATTGATATGTTGACTTTCAAGTTTATTTCCAAAATTAAGTTTCTGCAACTCTGCATATAAAAAGTTTCCATTAATATGTTTCATACCATTTTAAATTATTTTTTCATTGTTTACTTACAAAAATATTCTCCAATATCTACAAAAATAAACTATTTCCATTTTTGTCTGAATTTTCTACTGCAACAATTGCACCATAATACTAGAAATGAGTAGAAGTTATTGACTGATTAAAATGTTGGTCATTTATCTTTAGCTTTGGAGAAAGGAGAAAAAAAGAAGCAACATTTTTCCTTCATTTAATGAATTCTTCCACTCTTGGTAAATTTTAAGTTGACCTACTAATGCTGAGTATGAGGACACCATGAAGCATGTGTATATGACTGGTGTGATCTCTGAGCTTCCATATTATTCATTCTTGGAAAGGCATTAAGCCCTTTGCAGAACTGAGAATCATCATTTTAATGAATGAGATCTACTCGACCATACCAAAGAACATGATGCGGGTCTGGGGAGATTGGTTTGGGGAGATAGCTCAGTGGAATAAGTGCTTGCCTGGCAAGCACAACATCCTGAGTTCATTCCTTGGTACCACAAACAACAACAACAACAACAACAAAAGCATGAAATATGGGAATCATAACCTTAATAAAAAACAATTACAAGTTATGTTTTAGATCTGAAATGTCACCCAACACCTCGTATGTTTGGAAAAAAGACTGATTTATGAGGTATTTATATCTTACTTTCTATAGGTGTGAGGCCTAGTCTGTGGGCATGATCTGTAAAAGCATATCTCCCACCTCAGCTCCTGCATAGAGTCTCTGCTTCCTATCAGCCATGAGGTAAGCAACTTTCCTCCAGCCAGGTCCTTCCACCATGTCTTCTTGCCTGGGAGCTGAACAACTATGGATGAAAACCATGATCCAGGAGATACTTCTCTTCCTTTAAGCTTTGGCTATGAGATTTTTGTTTTTCACTGATGAGGAAAGTGGCTAAGACACAAGTTAAATTTGTTTAAATTATATTCTCCTCATATGTAGGATCTTGAGCAAAATTATATCTATACTTTTTTCCTTCCTCCTGACAGTATTAGGAGAAACATAGCAATCCATGATACACTCATATAGCTAACCCCTCTGACTCCATTAATATAGAATGAGTTGCTAAGATTTTCAACTGGCTGAAAACCTCACCAGATTTGTGAAGCTGCACAATGGGATCATTGTTACTTTTCCCTTCTTCATGCACTGGAATACATTTAGAATTGGTCCTTTGAAAATGAATGGAATGAAAGTGAAAATGTGAATGCTGTGTTGATGGTGGCCTTTGTTCACTGCATATGTCTCATGACAGAATAAAATCACTTGTCAAGGGACCCCAGATTGAGGGATTGTGCTCTTGTCATAAAAGCTAGAAAGAGTAAGACAGTGTGTGCTCTGACCACATATGTAAATACTTACTGATGTCTACATCATATTCTTTACCCAAATAACCTACCATGTAACATAACCTTTATATAATTTGACAAGCAACAAGTCTAATGGATTTTGGGCTAAATTCTAAAACCAGCCTTGCATCATAATCAAATGAATATTAAGGGAAAACTATAGTATACTCTATTTCAAAACATATTGACTTGTCACATTCTCATCTTAGCCTCAAACACACTTAGAAATAAAGGTGAGCTATGCATAGCAATATTTGAGCCAAGTGACCTTCTAAAANAAAAAATGCCAAGGCTACTTTTCTGTACCTTTCACAAAGAAAAATGTAGCAAGGACACAACAGAGACCGGCTGCCTAAGTAAGTCTGCTTATTACCAGGAACCTTGAAATTTTGTTGTATTTACTATCGAGGAATGAAATGGCAAGAAAAGGAAAAAGAATGACATAGACAGACATGTAGAAAAACCCACTGTATTTCCAGTTCTATTTCACAAAAAAAAGTGTGTGAGGAAAGAAATAGGAATTTTGTTTTCACAAATTAGCAGCATGCTTTCTGAATCTATTTTTAGCGCATAATATCCTGTCTTGGAACAAGTTCCCTTCCTGGGAGTATAGTCTGAAATAAAGATTTCAGGATCAATAATCTGTTAGATATGATCCCAGTAAACACAAAATATGAAGTGACACACTGAGAAAGCAAAGAACATCAACAGAGTCTGTGCTCAAACCAGTTACCCTCATGAGACATTGGAGACCAGTCCTTGTGGAGAACTTTGGGAAAATATTTCTAAGTTATCCCACTTTAGGAATAAGGAAATTGAATTGTCTATACAGTGATCTAACATTTGACATTATTTGAAGGATATTCTGTAGATTTTAACACTGCGGCACTTCTCATTTGCAATACCAGCAGGCTAAACCTGCTCTCTTAGAAAAGAAGAAAGAAGATTTCAGTGTAGAGATGAATGCTGAGTAGACATATACAGGACACTGACACTGATTCTAGCATAAGATTCATCTTGGAATGTGGCCTGTGTCTAGAAGCCTGCTGGTTTTTCAATTAGACAGATGATTGGTTATTTAGGAAAAGCAATGATGCATCTTTCATGTTATTGACATGGTGTGAAGAAAAGAAGGAGCATGTGCTACAACATATTAATTGATGCATTTAAATGTATTGCACAGATCATGCAGTCACCCATTCACCATTTAGTGTGAAGTTATTATATGTTAGAACCTATGCTAAATCTCAGACCTAATAATTTTTGGCCAACAACAAGGTCAAAACCCCAATGCAATTTTCCAAGAACAAGTCATTTTTTGGTGTACTGACTGCTGTCACAAAACCAATCTCCTGAACTGAAGGTATAGCTCAGCAGTAGATTACTTTCCTAACATGCATGTGGCCCTAGTTTCAATCCCCAGTACTGATGAAAAAAAATTCTTCCATCTAAGACACTTTCAGCCCAGCTGACAAACTTGTAGGAAGTGACTGGATCATAACACTTCTAACTTACATCAGTAAATTAATCCACTTATGAGATCATAATTCAATGCCATTTTTAAAAGAAAGAGGTGGGCCAAACTGAAAGGAGTGGATCATAAGTTATGACCTTGAGGACTACCTGGACTCTTCCTCTAGCATTTCTTCCCTTGATATTCACCTATATTGAGGTAGCTTTCTTCCACAATAACCTGCCTGGCCACAGGCCTAATGGAATATATTCAACTGACCATGGACTGAAATCTCTTAAACTATGAGACAAAAATAAATCTTCCTCCTTTAAGTTGTTTGCGTCAGGTATTTTGTCACAAGTGATGAAAAACTAGCACACATAATAATTACAGATGAACTCTTGTGTCTCACCAAGCCCAGGCTAATCTTAACACATTTGTTCCTTTTCAGAGAGCTCAAGACATTGCTCATCTTCATCTATCCTATGCCAAAGAAAAAAATCATTGACCAATCTTTCAGAAACTTGTGAAACTGTTTGTTTGTGTGACATCCACTAATATATTAATAGCTAGCACATATTGAGTATTTATTATCAAAGTGCTATTGAAAGCACTCTATATGTATTTGTACATTCAATCATCATAACAATGCCATTAGTACAACACATCACTCTCATTTCACTGATGGTAACTGTAGCACAGAAAATGTTAACTAGCCAACTCCAAAGTCAGCCAGCTAAAGGGAAAGTTGAGATTTAAATCTGGGCATTCTGGTTCAAGATCATATTGTTAATTTTCAATCTGTTGCAAACACTTTTGTTTTATCTTCAACTTCCATACCAAGACTGGTTTAATTTTAAACCTAAACTCTAATATATTTTTAAAAACCAAAATAGGATTAGATATGTAGCTCCATGGTATAACACTTGCCTGGTGTGCATGAGGCACTGGATTTAGTCCCTAGCACTGCAAAATAACAGCAGTGATGGCAACTACCACAAAGAACCACTTCAGTGACTGTGCAAATTACCTGACTGAATTAATCAAGATTAATTTGCGAGTATTGTTTTGTTCTACTTTACAAAAGCAGATTTTTTTCAATTACATAAAATGAAACAAAAGAAACTGACTAATATGTAGAAATGGGAGAGCTGCTTTAAGAAGAAGAATGATTTATGTCCATTTTCACTTGTATGTATGTTATAGGCTTCATTATATCCATAGAAGAAAAGTATGTCTCAGATATGATGGGCATCCAAATGTGTGTACAGGGCAGCCTGCTGTGTGGCAAGAGAGGAGCTACTTTGAAGTAGCAGCCCCTGCATTTTTCTGGGCCATCCATTATGGAGAAAATCCAAACCTTTCCTTTTTGTCAAATTCACCTTGGAAGCTCCAAAATCAGCCAAGTGAAGAGCCAGCAACAGCGCTAACCAATCTGAATAGGGGCAAACATCTTAGGTCACAGGCTAAGATCTCCTTTTGTTCCATATAGTCTGTTGGAAAGAGCATTGGCAACAAACAGAAGTGGGTTCGATATCTTTTCTCAAGTCTTACTGGATCATTATGTGCTTTCGTGTTTTTGAAATGAGTATAATGATAAGAAAAGCCTCACGGGGACTAGGAATAGAGCTCAGCAGTGCAGCATCTGTCTGGCAAATGAAAGGTCCTGAGTTTCATTTTTGTTACCCCACCCCCAAAACAAAAGCCTCACAGAGTTGATGTGAGGATTAAGTAAACTACTCGGGGTAAAGTATTTAAGGCAGTGCCTGCCACATGCACAGTAAGTGGTGATAGCTAATGCTGTTGTTATGTCACTCTGATGGAATCATTAAATGCCCAGGCTCTGAAATTAGACTGGCAGGGATAAAATCATGGATGTGCCACTTACTAGCTAAGTTAGGCAATGTGACCTCCCTGAGCCTCAGTTTCCTTGGCTGAAAATTAGGTTGGTAATAGTTACTATAAAGATGAAAGAAGTTAGGATATTCCTCAGTGCTACAGGATTTAAATGAATACTGGGTTCAATTCCTAAAAATGCTACCAAAAAACCCTAGAATAGGATAAAATAGAATGAAGTAGGATGGAAAAGAAAATATAGGTGAATTGACTAATAGAACAGTAAAATGGAGGAGCCAGCTTTAGTGGCTTTTTTCCCCAATCGTTTTTTCTTTTCCTTTAATTTCAGTATTTTAGTTGCCTGTGTCCTTCTATCCTTACTTCCACTCTGCATTCAATAAAGTGTTTTGTAGTCATGGATGAATTTCAGAGTTTTACTATAGATGGATCAGTTTGGCATAGTGCTGAGAGCATGGGACACACTGCCTGGGTTGGTTGACTCTGTTACTGTATGCCCATGAACCTGCTTCAGTCCACCTCTGTTTCTTTTACTGTAAAATACAAGTGAAAGCCAATGTGTATCTCATAATGTTATTGTAAGGTAAGGCTTAAATGAGTCAATGTACATGAAGTGCTTAGTACAACACTTAGCGCACAGTAATTGTCTGACATTGTTATTGCTTTAGAATAGACTGGGACACTTGCCTGTTAAAGAAATGAAAGAGTCATCCTGAGTGGCCTATTCATAGAAAAGATCCAATGGATGGTTCACATGTAGGTATCTTTTTCCCAGTGCTGTTGTGTAGCTAAAACAGGAAGAAAGTAGATCTTGCAGTATTACAAGGGAGGATAAGGTTAAGGTTACTACTGCTATAAAAAAGAGATTTGATTTTACGCACAAAATGCAAGTCTGAGTGTGGGTTTTGTTGTCTATTAGTTTTTTGACCCTGTGAAATATATTTCCCTTCATGAATCTTAACTTACCCATCTGAAAAATGGACACATCATCCCTCTAGTACAGGCTTTTTGTGAAGAAAAGAGAGAAATCCCATGAAAAGTGCTTAATGAACCATTAAATATTACACAAATTAAATGCTACTTTCTCATCACAGTTGTTGCCATTGTATTTTCTTTTTTTCATTTTTTTTCAAATATGCATGTCTTTATCCCATTCAGTTGAAAAAAAATCAGCTTTTAACTTGGGGCTTTGTAGGACCATCTGCTTAGGGCTGGAAGGTGAGGGTTCTGGACATGATGTGGTCAGAATTGATTGAAACTACAGGGTCCCTGAGTGAACTTGATGCCAGTGTCTTAATAATCATAGTAGCACTTAAACTTGGGTGGTTGCAAATATAGGTGGAGTTACTAATCAACCAGGTGGCTACCCACTGCCCAAAACATGGGTAATTAAGTATAAGGACCATTTTGATCCAGAGGGTTTGCTATTTCATAGCCAATTACCCAGGCAGCTTCACCCCACTTTGAACTTTGTGGGAAGTAAGGGCAGCATATGCATCTGCAGCCTCAATAGCTTCCCTGTAGCTCCTGCCATCAACCCTATTCATCTCTTTCTAAAGAAGCGGCAGCATCCACCTGCCTTTCAGTATTTAACTCCTTCATTTAGAAAAAAGCAGCAGGAAATTTGAACCAAGAGCTATTTTTATCTTTATAATAGCAAAAGCAATTTTAACACTATATCCACATTGTAATCTGCATTTCTGCAATCTGCTATATTTTAAAATATCAAAATCAGAATGAATGTGTTCTCAGACATTCACACGGCTCCCTAATGTAATTTTTCCCTAATTAGAATGATGCTCAGTTAAGAGTAAGACATTTAATGTTCTTAGCCCCTAAAGCAAATAGAAATTTTACCAAATATCAGTTATGGCTCAACTATCCCAAGAAAAATGCAGATTTATGGTATGAGTTTATTCAAAAAGAGGTTATTAAAATGTACCAATTAGAAATGAAAGCTTATTTATGCATTTGCACATCTGATGGTATGATGATGTGCACTGTGGAATCCTTGCTCTCAAGCTAACCATCTGACAAGGTGATCAAGCAGGAAATAGGGGCAAGAAGGTGAACCAAGGGTATAAATGACACATTTGTTTTCTGTTATAGTCAGCAGAACCTGAACTCTCTTAACACAGACACACACACACACACACACACACACACACACACATACATATTTCTGTCACTCCCCAATGCTTATGCTACTTCCCTAAATTCTTATTTTATACTTCAAGGCAAGAGAATATTATAGACAGCTAAGTTAGGTAGAAATATTTAAGGCAGTCAAACAGGGCTGGGACATTGACCAAGTCAGTACATAAGATGACAATAATTATAGCTGTGGCCAGAACTGCATCTGTTGGAGGCCAAGATGAAGACAAAAAGACAAGGCCTGCATGCTTCTCTGAGAAACAAACAAAAAATTCACATTAGCATCAGTCATCCAGGAAGGGGCCAGAACCCTCTGGTTTGTCTCTTTCTAAAATGGTTCTTGTCCTTCCCCTGTACTCTTGCTATGTGACCTGTTTCCCCACTGGATCAATATTGCCTAAAAACTAAACTTATAATCTTAATTGGGGTTTTTTTTTGGGGGGTTGTTTGTTTTTTGTTTTGGGGGGTTTTTGTGTGTGTTTTAGGGAGGGTCTACAGGGTGTTCAGGGTCTCACTAGTAGATCAGATTCATTGTGATCTGCCTATTTACAACCTCCCAAGAGCTGGGATTATAGGCATGTGCCACCACATCTAGTCTCAATTGCTGTCTCAGCATGCCCCAGGGGTGGGGCCAGCACAGCAGGCCTGGGCTCAAACCCCCAGTCCTTGCACCTGCTTGCAGACACTTGCAGGCTATTTGGCCGGCCCTTATAATCTTATTGGTTGATTAGGATTTTGTCCCATGTTGTGCCCACCTTGCATGAGATGGTTTTGTACCCATCTCATGATTTTGTTCCCACCTTGTGACTTCGCTTCTATAAAACTTGCTCTATAAAATGAGGTCTGCAACAACTCACTGTGACCCTTCCTTTCTCTCAGAAACTACTCCTATTCTCTAATAAATCTTTCTACTCTTAACCGATATTGTTTCTCAGAATTCATCCTTTGATTATCAGGAACATGAATTTGGCATATCAGACATCCAGCAGGTTGAGAGTTACATTCAATTTGCCTATATCTTTTGAGACCCCAGAGAGATAATTGGAAGGAAGTAGAAGTTGCCTTTTCTTTCATGTATTCTAAACCGTGATTGGTTTTGATAACCAGAAATTTCATCCTTTTTGTGAATTGCTTATGCCTTAACATTGCATGCATTGTCTTTCTAAGAGCTTTTTGCTGTTGTAAAATGATAATAAATTTAAGTTGAGAAAGTGGGAACATTATGATGTTTCTTTAATGGGAAATTTTACTTTTGCAGGAAAGATCTTATAATCATGTTTTGTGTATATTGAATTTGGACATAGTACTTGTCAAATTTATTGGTGCTCTTTGCTTTATCTGTTTCACTTGCTATACAGAAGTGCTAGGAAGAAAAGTAATGGTAGGATGATCCTAGTGGACCGTGACACTAACCACAATGTTATTTTATGAAATGTTGTCAAAAGGATATCTTTTATGTAATGTAGTTTACATTTAGGAAGTATACATGCCCTTTAATAAATCGCAGGACTCCTATTGCCAGCTAAAAATCAATAGGCCAGCACCTATTCTTAGCACTTGGAAAACAGCTTTCACTGGGAGGGCCTGGTCTGATTCCCCTCTCTACACTGTAGAGGGAAATGTCAAGCCTGCTCTGGCTGTTTCCTTTAGAGTCTGATCTTCCACTGTGAGGAGGCCATCTTAGCTCTTGAGATTACCCAGTCTTGCCTTTCTTTTCTGTGATGAGGGTGATGACTCATGGGCTAGTTGTCTCAATAACTCACTGTGACCATGAGAAGAAACAAATTCCTTTTTTGACCTCATTTTTTAAATCTTTTTCTGTCACTTTGTGCATTCTTTTTATAAAAATGTATTTAGTACAGGGTCTACAGTGTCTCACTACACAGATCAGACTGGTAGTGATTCCATGTTTTCAGTCTCCCAAGTGCTGGATTACAAGCATGTGCCACCATGCCCAGTCTCCATTGCTGTCTCAGTGTGCCCTGGGGGTGGGGCTGGCACGGCATTCTGGGGATCAATCCCTGGCTGCTATGCTCTGCCTAAGCAGGTGCTTTAGTCTGCTGAGTTATCTGGCAGGCCCGTACATTCCATTTTATGAATAAAAAGAACCCTAACCCGTCTCAGTATTTCTGTTCTATCCAACAAATAAGCACTTTTGAGTCCATTGAAAATGAGCACTTGCTAACATAAAAGACAGGAAAGTACTTTTGCTAGTATGTAAGTTGTGGTTGTTGAATGATGGATACAGATTTTAACCTGTGAGCTTCATAAATGTATTGCTAAGTAATTAGGTAGAAAGTAGAAATGTCTAGGGGACATCTTTGCCCTAGGGCCAAAGGCAGGATTTTTTGAAAGAGTTACCTGCTTCTTTCCCTAGAGGTGATCTCGTTTACAGGTTGGGAAGTGTTCCCATCTCTTTCGATTTAACCTTTGATTTTGTCCCTCACTCTTTTTCAAAGAATTGGAAAGCAGTTGGTCTTCTCTCTTGGTTATTGGTTTAATTTTGTTAGCAATGCTTCCTTCATTAAACATGACTGTTACAGATGAAATCAATTGTAGCTTTTGGTTTTAGAAACATAAGGTAGAGTCAGAAATATGAGTTTCTGGAGAAGGTAGGGATGTAGGTTCATAAAGATGGTTAGACCCATCTGACAAACCTTCTGGTTGCTCGCCAGATAGCTGCCACCTGCTTTGTAGCAATGACCTCATGGAACACCTTGAGAGGATATTGAAATCAAGTAAGGATTAAAAAGAATGCATAATTTTTCCTTTTGTGTTTCAAACATGGAACTCAATGTTGAATTTTCTAACTCTTTTAGAATGTATTCTTAAATGCTAGAAATTATTCAAGCCTCCTGTATGGAGAAAGAGCTGTTTAATTGTTTTCTGCTCCCTATGCATGACCTGCCTGCCTCCTAGAGGGATATATTTTTCATCAATGCAGAATTCAGAGGAAAGTATTGATTATGATACTATTTCACAACTAGAATTTTACAATAAGAGAGAGGGGAGAATGGTCAAATTAACTTATATTCAGACTTTCTTTATATTAGTGAGTGATCCATACTAGTTCTCTAAATTTAAATGTAAGTCACAGGAATATCAGACACCTCTGACAGTTAAGGTATCATCAGATACTTATACATTAGGGAGCCTAAGGTTCCTTTTCCTTGCTATTCAGACCCCAAAGGTGAGGTTTCCAAGGCAACATTAATCAAAGACTGATCTACCATTATTGAAACTAAGGTTCCCCCCAACTTACTTTCTGGACTCAAGGGCAAGGCTTCTAAGCCAGCCATAAGTGAAGCCTCTACTGAGTTTTATCCATCCCTATTTGATTTTGTTCATGTCCCACAAGGACAGTGTTCCTTACTTGAGGTAAATGGAGAATCCAGCACTATCCCTGTCCATCTGTCCTTTTCTTTCAGTGACTTCAAACAGATCAAAGATCTTCACACATATAGTCTTGAAGGTTTAGAAATGACAAGAACTAGCCTCTTCAATTACTTTATATTTTATAGTTTAATTCTTTATTTATTTTTTTAGGAGAGTAATAGTGGTTAGTACATTGTGTATTGTTATTACCAAAGTAGTTTCTCATATTACAAGATATAGGCAAG
>NDGM011057435.1:0-13252 GCA_002564305.1 Octomys mimax
AGAGAGAGAGAGAGAGAGAGAGAGAGAGAGGTCTAGTCAGCTCTGTCACTTACATGCAGGTAGCTCCCGTAGACAAGTCCTCCCTTGCTGGCTTTATTCACACCGCTCCGTGCTTGGCCTTCACTGTCTTCTAAAGATAGATTTCTAAAAGTGTATCTACAGTTTTAAATGAAGAGAAAATGCAGATCTTGCTAAAAACACAGTTAAGTCACGGAGATAGCTCAGTGGAATAAGCGCTTGCCTGGCAAGCACAAAGGCCTGAGTTCAACCCCCGGTTCCACAAACAAAATAATAAAAACACAGTTAACTAATAATATGAGTGATAAAAATTCTATACCCAGTTCTGTTTGGATTGTTGTGGAAGAGAATAAAATGGAGAGTTTCCAGGGCCCCTCACAGTCAAACACTGGACAGTTCCCATTTGGCATTTTCCAGAGACCAACTCCACACAGAACAACAAAAGTAGACACTCACCCAGAGCTGCTCCCCAAGAATGGGCATCTGCTCATGGTGGCGGAGCGCGGCCTCGAAGCACAGAGGTGGCACGCCGGTGGGAGGGGCTGGCCTTCCCAGGTGTCCACAGCTGCCTTTATGCACCCTGCTGACCACGCCTCAGCCAATCAGCTCTCTGCCTGGCTTCTCAAGAGGGTTCTGGTTTCAGTTGGTACAGGACTGGCCCTGGGTGAACTCTGAAGAGGGTAAATGGTAGGCAGAGTGTGTTTGCTCCAAGGAGTGTTCTGCCAAACGAAGTCATCTGACTTGCCAAACTCTGCTTCCTCATTCAAAGCAATAAAACCAGCCAGGAAACCAAGATAAACATCATGTCTAAATATTCCAGCGTTTGACATTTTGGCATCATGTTGTAAGCAAAGGTGATGGGCTTACTCAAGAATATGTGCTTTCTCACATGTGAACATGCTGCCAAGTCCTAATCCCCGAACTGAACCTGAGTATCCCTGGGGCAAAGATCTGCCTATGATTGAGGGGAATACCTGCTCAGCCCTTCTGTCCCCTGTGAGAATTCTTCCCATGTTAGTCTCCTCTAGCTCAGAGCAGCCAGCAAGCACCCACCCACTGCACTGGAATTCTGTGGCTAGTGTCATGCAGATTACCACTCACCTTTGTGCATCAATAACACGACAGGGTAGTAGGAGTCATCCACATTGCGTCACAATACAGACAGCTTGAACATCAGGAACATGTGCTCACAATTGTAAACAAGGTCAGAGTATCTTTCCTAGATATTCTGGGGGCCGCTGATTCTGGAGAGACATTCCACATCCTCTCCTCTTCCACCTCTGCTCACCGAGACCTTCGCAGAGATGTGTTGAGTATCTCTTGCTGTCCTCAGTGAGGTCTTTGTGGGTGGTACCCAAGCCAGGAGGTACCTGAAGCCTCACCACTGACTCTGGGAATGAGGAAATCCAGTTCAGCTTCTGGGCACACCAACTTCTTTCCAAAGGAAATGTAGTTGCTTCAGTTGATTGTCATTTTGAATCCTGATCCACAGTAAAATTCTCATTTTATTACTTTAGAGTACAGCATCATTTTAAACAATGTAGGACGAGCAACTTAAACTACTAAATTATGAGAGAACCATAAAATCATCAGAACTATGGCTGCACTGATGGCATCTCATTTGGGTTTTTACAGATGACCCTGGACATTGCTTGTTGGGGCCCTTCAGTGGGGAAGGAGTGATAGAAAGGAGCCTGTTCTACTTCCTGGTGTCCTGGGCTGATGTTCTAAAGCCAAGAAAGCTCAATAGCTTCTCTTTCTCCTTCTGAATTTTCATCTTGATATGTGTTTGCAAAGAAAAGCAGTAATAATTTATTCTACCCTCTTTAACTCTTTTGGGCTTAATTTATTGGGCCAACAGGCTCATAAAAGAGAAATTACTTTTCTCCATAAATTAGAAGCAAAGGAAGATTTCAGAAACAAAATGGCTTTCCTTCTCTGGAAGTGGCACTGCCCTCGGATCTCCTCAGCAGCACCTTCAAGTCGGAAGTTTGTTTCTGCAGCAGAAGGGCCGTCAGTCGCAGCCGGCTGCTCGCTGTCAGAGCAAGCGTGAGCGCCGTAAGCGCAGCCTATCTGCCCCATCAGGATGATGGCTGCGGCAGCCACCCTCAAACCACACGCTCCTGCTCACTTTCGCAATAGAAAGAGGGGCCATCTGCCCGACGACCAGTCATATTCTGGTCAGTATCTGGCCAATATTAATTTGTTTTTAACTTGGCATCTGTTTTGTCAGTCTCTGCTTTACTTCACATTAGGAAAATTTTCCTCTTGATCATACATTGAACTTCTATAACCAACAGCATGTTTTGTTCCTAATATATTTCACGTACAGCTTTTGCAGCAGTCTGACAATCACAACCACCCTCAACATGCCAGCAAGTGCTCGACCACGAAGCTGTGTCTCCTAGCTCCTATGAGGGATATTTTGCACAAGCCTTCTCAAAATACCATTTAATTCAAAGGAGTGGAGTGGTGAACCTGAGGCATGCGGTCATAGGGATAGTCGCCAGTGGTCTGCTAAATGCCTGGCATTGCAGGAAGCAGGTGGCCAGCTCTGTGTCCACACTGGCCGTCCTGGATTCCAGGAGAGCAGGCCTGGAGGCCGTCCAATAAGCATGGGCCAAAGAGGCAGCTCAAAACGAGCCTGAGGCCTCAGCTGGCTCCCAAGAAACATAAATGTAATTCTAAAGGTAGTTGTAAAAGTAAAGATCCTGGAAATCTAAGAAGTAGTAACTCTTCATTCAGGTATGTAGTAAAAGACTATGAAAGAGGAATATGAAAAATAAGTTCAGAAGATAAAGGCTGAGGCTGGCTTGTGGAGAAGTCTGTCTATGAGAACAGAGCGGGGAGAGAAACTAGTGGGAATTTGTGCCTACTAGTAGCTAAGTCTAGAAAGTGAATAGAAATTTACAAAGGTTACTCTTTCATCCCTCGTAGTATTTGTTTCTACAAAACATCTCACGTAATCTACTACATACTTTATATTTATATAGCTATAAGTAAATCACATATATTTCTTTTTCTTAAGTCAGGGCCTCACTGTGTAGCCCAGGATGGCCTCAAACTCACGGCAACCTTCCTGCGCCAGGCCCTCCCTCTGGTGCTGGCGTCACAGGCACATGCCACCATGCCTGTTACATGTTTTATCCATGCCCCAAAGCTCAGACCTGCTGAAGTACCGCACACAGTCACACACAAATCGTCCTTGTGTTTCTCACTCAGGAGACCCAAACTGCAGTAGCTAGAAAGACACCGAGATGGGGATGATCATGCATGGACATGTGACAGCACCTACGTTTTAGGCCATAATTCTGAAAGGAATCTGAAACCTTCCTTCAGGATCCTAGAAAAGTCCCAAGCCGCTTCGCTGTTGGCCTCAGGATCCCTTCCCTCCCAGAGTGGGTCCATTCCCACCTTTCTGGCCCCCAGGCCCACCTCCTTTCTGCTTCCTCCCAGGAACGTTTCCTAATTCCGTCTCAGTCCTGACCTCAGGGTCAAATCTGGAGCAAGCCGGATACTTGTGCACTTATTCATCACGACGTGTAACACATCTAGGAACTGACCCACTTTTTTCCCAAACACTTGTCCTTTCCAAGCAAAACGTCTTCAGAAGCACAGCAGTCACTCAGTAGAACATAGCTGACAGTGGTCACCACCGGCTGAAAGGAGCTTTCCACTGTTTTGTTTCATTCCCACAGGTGGGAGTCTAAAGAGAATTGAAAGGCCTTCGCTGGTTCTACCTGAGTCACACGAGAGTGCCCTTTCCACACCTCGATGACCAATCCAAGGACCACTCAGCATCACTTACCACCTGTGGAGTGGTAACAATGGCAGACTCAAGGAAAAGCAGGAAAGAAACCATTAAGGCACTGAGTCCAAGAGAAGAAAGACTCACGCTGCCAGCCTTGGATAAGGGCAAGGGCGTCCCGCTACGGGGATGCGGGGAAGAATGAAGAAACAATTCTTGAAAGACATCTGTGGGTGAGATGAACTGAGGCAGTCTCACTCACGGGGGCCTGACGTGTCTCACACGGAGCACAGGGCCGAGGGCAGGAGGCCAGGCCCTTCTCGTCCCGGGCGGAAGACGCGGTCTTTATGAAGAGCTGCTTACAAACACGCTTCATCTTACCTCTCTGCTCATTGCAAGTGAGCCTTATTACAAATTATAGTGAGATTTGAAGTGTAAGTTGTACTTATTTTGCAGAATTTAAAAAAGTAAATGTATTATTTGTAAATGAGAAATTCTTAAAATTCTATGGTATGAATTGTATAAAGGTACTCTGATTTTTATAACGCTTTTTTATTTGCAATCATAATGTATTATGTATTGTTTAAAAAAGTACGAAGGAGTGTTTACTACCCAAAAAATGCATAAAATATAATAAAAAAGTTTAGGTGTTGCTGCAAAATACAGTTCGAATCAAATAAAATTGATGCTTTCTAGGTCAGAATGATTAACCATCCCATCAGTAATTTTATAATGTTCTTTTTTTTAATCACTAAAGTCAGACTAGATATCAGACATTCAAAACACCATTAAAGGTGACCGTTAAGTTAAGGGAATTTGCCAAACGCTCCAGTAGGGAAGTCAGTTCTTCGAAAAGGAAGAGTGATGGTCTCACAATGAATCTCCTTAGTCAAGAACAGTATGGGGTCAGCCAAATAGCTCAGCAGACTAAAGCACCTGCAAGCAGGCTCAGAGGCTGGGGGGTTGATCCCCCAGGCCTGCCGTGCCGCGCACTGCCCCCTCCATCCTGTGCTGAGACTGGGCATGGGGGCATGCACCTGTAATCCCAGCTCTTGGGAGGCTGTAAACAGGCGATCTCTATGAGTCTGATCTAGTAGTGAGACACTGAACACCTTGTAGATCCTTCCCTAAAATACAGGGAAAAAAAAGAATAGTGACATCATAAGCCGCACTTGCTAGCAGAACACCCAAGACCTCACACCCTCACCACAGCCATGAGTTTCTGACTCATTTTGTACTCTTCCCACACAAATGTCTCACTGCCAATCCAGGCCACAAGGCAGAGCCTGGAATCCTCAGGAGCCTCCGCCTGAAGAGTGGCCTCCCTGTGGCTCCAGTTCCTGAACTCTTGTTCATTCTTTGAAATGCATGTCAAGCAGCTGTGCCCTGGGATTCTCGCCTCCAAGAAGAGCAACATCTTCTGCTCTATGAACTCACAGCCTTTGCATCTGCTCAGACTCTCCGTGCTCTGCGCCCAGGCCTGGCATCCTCTGGCGCGGCACCTGACTTGCTCAGGAGCCACATTGCCCCTGCATCAGCAAGGAGCGTCGCTTCACTTTAAATCTTGAGAAGCCAGCACAGGACAGGTACACGTGAACTGAACTGACATTCATTAGCAAAACTAAGTCTCCTATTTCCATCACCCTTTGCTCAACCAGAGTTAGAGTTGACTTTAAAGTCTTACTATGGAGAAGACGCATGGCATAGTAATCATATTTGGAAGCCTGGGGAGGAACAAATAGGGTCAGTCACCCATGAAGCAGGTCAGTGAACTATGCTTTAAAGTTATGAAGCTTTTGACACCTAGCATGTGCTTGTACCTAAATCATACCCACGAGTGCCAAGGACTCTAATTTTGATGTTTACAGCACAGGTTCAGCTGCAGTTCCTCTCCTGCATTCATTGTAACTGCCCAGGAGTCCAAGATTCAGCTGGTCTCTCCCATACCAGTGGCCAGTACCCATGACACAACCTGTCCGGATGATGTCAGAAGAAGGAATAAGATGGAGAAAACCCCTGGGACCAGAGGGCTCCATATGTTCACGCAGCGCTGTTTTTGCACCCTGAGTTTGATTCCCAATACCAAAAATAAAATAAAATACTAAAACATGCAACCTTAAGAGTGAAATGAAGTTATATTTATTATAAAACTGTTTGGATGTGTATCAAAATATTATTTACTCAGCATATGATCATGATGCATATGTTATAAACAGTGTTTGAGATTCTAAGACCACAATGTTGAGATCGGGCCAAGCTCCGCCTCCCTCCCAGGCACACGCGGACACAGGCTTTGCTAATGTCCTATGCAGCTCTCCAGCCAATCAAGTTGGCCATTAAGATTAGCCACCACACCCCACAAGCCCAGCATGCCAAATTTTAGCTCAGTGTGTCCCTTCCAAAAACATTCTCCTTCTCATCTGATTGAAATTCTAGCTTTCTGGGTGTTCAAGTCACAAGTCACAGCCTCTTGACTCATTTCTGCCCTGCCAGCCAGCACGGAGGGAGGTGACACAGGAATGAAATGAGTTCACCGACACTCAGGAAGGCGGAGAAGACAAGAGTTCATTTAGATCGCAGCGTACACTATCAGAAGGACAGATTTTTAAGAAAAGACACACAACCAAGGTGGGAGGGAGATCTGGGGTTGTATAAAGAAAAGAGGGTGTGGGGAAGAGCTAGAGGAGCTGTTCACTGCTAATCTATCAGGAATGTCAGTACTGTAGGCAAGCCTGCACATCACGGTTGCAAAGCATGGAAGGCTCAGGTCTCACATGTGAATGAACGTAGGGTGTCTGAATATTTTAACCTCTCTGAGAAGACCTGGCTTTAGCTCTGTGGAGGAAAGGATGCACTTTGCATGTTGCTGCATTGTTGTGCTGTTAGTCCTCCTTAGTGCAGTGCCTTGCGAATGCCTGGGACCTACCGGACAGCAGGTCACTACCAAGGAAGTGTGGGTGTTAAGAATTTTAACCTTTTGTCTACCACAATCTCTCTCACAACCTTCATGCAACCTAACAGAAAATCCTCTTGATTTTACCTTTAAAACAATATCCTCCTACTTTTGAAATCATTCCCTTCATCCAGGCACCCTGCCACCTAGATTGTTACTTTCTCTCCCCTCCCTACAGTAACCAAGAGTAAATGTAAATGAGTCATGTCACACCTTTAACTTGCAAAAATTTTCCTTTGTATGTATTTTGTTAATTTAATTTTATTTTGAAGAGTAAAATGTATACACACTTCTCAGAGGAAGAACTACAAGTGGCAAGTAAGTATATGAAAAATGTTCCACAGCACTGGCCATTTGAGAAATGCAAATTAAAACAACATTGAGAGGCCATCTCATCCCAGAAAGAATGGCTATCATAAAGAAATCAACTAATAACAAACGCTGAGGAGGATGTGGGGGAAAGGTATTCTTTTTCAGTATTGGTGGGAATGTAGACTGGTAGAAACACTATAGAAATCAGTGCGGAGACTCCTCAAAAAAACTAGGACTGGGAGTCCCATTCAACCCAGCTAGTCCCCTTCTGGGTATTTTCCCAAAAGAGCTGAAAACATCATACAATAGTGATATATGTGCACCCATGTTTGTAGCAGCACAATTTGTGATAGCCAAATCTTGGAAACAACCAAAATGTTCGTCACCTGAGGAATGAATGAAAAAGATGTGGTATTTTTATACAGTGGAGTACTATGCAGCTATAAAGAAAGAAAACCTGGAAGCCTTCATAGGTAGCTGGATGCAACTAGAGGCTACACTCATGAGTGAGCTAACCAGACCCACACATGTAACTACCATATTGTCTCTCCACTGTACTTAACAATGAATCTTTAAAGGAGTCTACAAGCTGCCCAGTAGGCTCTGGCCTCGCAGGAGCTTTCTGGTCTCCCCTCTGTCTCCCTTCCTGCCCTCAGCTTCATTGCTCTTCCAAAGCACCTCCTACTCCCTGAGGGCTGTGCTTAGCTATGCTGTTGGCCTGGAGTGCTATTCTCGCTGGGAGTAATTCCTTCACCATTCCAGTTTCACTTTCTCAAGTATGCTTGCAACTGCTGGTGTCATCAGCACCGCCTCTACAAAGCCCAGATCTAGGGGGTCCTTTGTCATGCTCAACTCCTTTTTCTACAGTATAACTCATCTTTGAACACATTAGGTAACTGCATAAGGCATTAGGTTTATTGCCATCTGCTAAGAAAAAAGCTGCAGCAGCCTGGCTATCTGAGACCAATGCTTCCCACACCTCTGAACCCAGCACCGAGAGCGCACTGCACATCCCATGCTTGTGGAGGATGGTAATTATTCTTAGGAATGGCATGATAAGCCCAAATACAGAGCAAAAGTCTGCCTTGTTGTTTTTGATTCACAGAAAACACTGCCAGGTTCTTGGCCTTCCCGTGACATTAATGTTGCTGAACTATTTCTTGTCCTCATATTTCAATTACCTTCACTCAAACTCTTGGCATCATGGGCCAGCCAGATAGCTCAGAGGATTAAAGCACCTGCTTAAGAAGGCACAGTGGGGGTTCAATCCCAGGCCTGCCATGCCGGCCCCTCAGGATGCACTGAGATTGGGTGTGGTGGCCCGTCTGTAATCCCAACCCTTGGGAGGCTGAAAAACAGGAAGGATAAGTACAAGTCCAATCAGTGTAGTGGGACGCTGTGGATCCTGTACTAAACACATTTTTAAAAAAATCTTGGCATCGCCGTGTGTCTACTCATTCACATGACTGTTGCATTTGTTCTTGTGCACGGCTGTACAGAGAGTCACTCAGCACACAGCCTCAGAGGGTCCTTAGGTCCTCGCAGAACTAGATCACACTGTGAAATTCTTGCGGCTACCAAAGTTCAAACTGCTTATGACTCCTGAGTAAAAAAACAAAAAATCTATTTTTTAAAATAGACGCATATTATTTTCCTGGCACTGTTGTAATAAATTGCCACAACACTAATGGCCAGAAGTCCAAAACAAGACGTCCAGGAACGCACAATGAAGGTGTCAGCAGGGACATAATCCTTTCAAAGACCTGAGAGGGAGGCTTTCCTTTTGTGTCTTCCAAGGTCTGGTGCCTCCTTCCATCTTTGACACAAACAAGTGGTCACACTAGTCCCAGCATCTCCCAGCATTTCAGGTGACCTTCTCCTCCGCATGTCTCTGCTGCTCTTCTGTGTGTCTCCTCCTCTTCCACACATCTACAGTGTCTCTCCTCCTCATCCACATGTCTCCAGACATCGTCCTCCTCCTCCTCCTCCTCCTCCTCCTCCTCCTCCTCCTCCTCCTCCTCCTCATGTCTCTCCTCCTCGTCCTACATCTCCAGCGTCTCTCCTCCTTGTCCTCACATCTCTCCTCCTCCTCCCATGTCTCTGGGCGTCTCTCCTCCTCATCCCACATCTTTGGCACCTCTTCTCCTCATCTGCAGGTCTCAAGGCATCTCTCCTCCTCATCATCCCACATCTCCAGCATCTCTCCTCCTTGTCCGCTCATCTCAGGGTGTCTCTCCTCTTCTCACATTTCAGGGTGTGTCTTCTCCTCTCCCACATCTCGATCGTCTCTTCTCCTCGTCTGCACGGCTCTGTGCGTCTCTCCTTCTCTTCTGCACGCCTCTGCGTGCATCTCTCCCTCTTTGTGTTTCACCTTTGTAAGCATATCGCGCATTGGGTTTGGAGCTCACCACAAGACCACAATGACTTTGTTATGAAAGCCTTACATAATACCTACAAAAGTTTTATTTCCAAATAAGGTCATATTCTGAGGTCCTAGAAAGAGATGAATGTGGGGAAATACTATTTATTCCAAATAGGGAAAATGTAAGCTCATTTAAAGTACATTATTACCCATGATTTGTGAGTTTTTAATGTTGTACAATTTTATTTTGCCATTTTGAGTTATGCTATGTATCTAGTACAGGGTGTACAAGGTCTACAGGGTCTCACTACACAGATCAGACTCGTAGTGATCCTCCTGTTCTTCAGCCTCCCAAGCGGTGGGATTACAAGAGCGCCACCATGTCCAGTATCAATTGCTGTCTCAAAGTGCCCCAGGGGCGGGGCTGGCATGGCACCCAGGAATCGAACCCCAGTCCTGGATTTTGAGCTATTTTGTCTTGATTTATTTTACTTTGGTTTTTAAATGAGGCACAGAACACACTATTTATAACTCTCTATTAGAGCAGTTTCTAAAGGTATCAAAAGGATAACAAATCAGTGTGTTTTCCTAAATTGGAAAACAGGTGAATTTCTCTCAAATGTTCTGTGGCACAGAAATAAAAATTGAATTTCAGAAAACAGGAACATAAAATTTCCGGGAGACTATTTGGAGAACACTGTGTAGGCAACCTTGACATGCACCAGTGTGTACTGGCTGGACACACCACCTGGCCGCCTCCTGGCCTTCGGTTAAACATTAAGGGAACCCCTCCCCGCTTCCTGGGCCAATGGCAGGAGCAGTCACCCTACTCCACACTGCACTCCACAGAGGTCTCGAGCCAGCTGCTGGCTCCCTCGAGGCTTGGCTGAGCTAAGTGACAAACAGAAGCCTCCCACAGCCTGAGCCAATAGAAACCCCCGGCAGAGAACTGTGCGGAGGAATCATCCGGATTCCCCAGAGCAGCTCATTTGCAGGAAACTGGGAACAATAGCTGGGGGTGCGCTTTTTGAATGGCCGATAATTAGGAGAAGTCAGTGGCATTTTCAAAAAATGTTTGTTAGTGATGTACTATTTCTGTTTTGCATTATTACTCTTGTGTACATTACCAAGAAGAGTAGCTTCCTATATTTAAAAAGTACTCTGTTCAATCATGTACATAAATAAAAAGCAGAAAAATTCCATTTGGATAACAAGTCAAACATCTTGAGAAAGGAAGTTACGCAACAAAAATGAAACGAAGAAATAGGGTGGAAATCACTTTCCTTCTGGCCAAGAAATTCAGAAATTTAGTTCCTAGCACAGATGACAGAAAAGTAGTATTTATATACACAATTACAGAGTTATTTATGAAGAACATCTGGAAATCGTTAGGATTAAATGTTGCCTCGTTTTTCTCTCCATCGACACTCAGTCATAAGCGCTAAGACAATCACGAACTCTCGTCTCTTTTGCTGCACCTCCATATGCCTTAGGAATACGGATTCTGAAGACCTCAGTGTTTCTCCTCTTCAGGACGTGGCTTTCCTCCATTAGCTAATTGTGGACCTGAGACAGCAGTGAACACAGCACCCTTACCTTAACTAGTCCTTCCAGGAAATGTGCCCACTTACAGAATTTCTTAAACCATAGTATGGGTTCTGATACATAAGGCGACACAGTGACCCGTGAGTCCACAAAGACCTTTGGAAACTTTTCTTCTCAGGGGCCATTCTCTGTACCACGGAAGAGTGCGGCTTGCCTGCAGAGGCAGTGCACCCATCCAGCTCCTTTGAGCCATTTCACCCCACCAACACCCCGCCTCAGGGTCCTGTTCCCAGTCTCCAAAGTGCACAAAGTCTGTCTCCTGGTTTCCCATCATCTCTCCTTTTTCTCCAAAAAAGCTAGTTATGACCTTTGACAGGAGGCCCACGATATATACTGGTGCAAAGGCAACCTTTTCAACAGACAGTGATGGAGCAGCTGTTTATCCTCATACAGAAAAGTGAAACTGGACTCCTACTTTTCACCCTGTAAGAAAATGAAATCAAAATGGAAGAAAGATCTAAGTATAAAACCAGGGACTGAAACTGCAGCAGGAAGCTCCAGGGGAAAACTTTGTAGCCACACACCTAGGTAAGTACTTCCTAAACTGCACTCCCAAAGCACAAGCAATAATATTGAGAATTAACACATGAGACTACATCAAGTTAAAACCTTCCATGTGAAAAAAGGAAATAAGAGCAAAGAAATAACCTGCTTAACAGCGGAAAGTTCCTGCCGGTTACTCTTCTAATAGGGAATCCATATGTAGGACATGGAAAGAACTCAAACCATAACCCTGCCCCAAACAATGTGCTAAAAAGTGGGCAAACTAATCGAATAGACACTTTGTAAACATTTTTTGTAAACCAGGAAGACCAGACAGTAAAGCTCTTCTTTACAAAAGAATGACAGAAACTAAAATCACTGTGTGAGCAACAGCTATTTGTTCAGATAAGGTTCACCGATTTATCCTCAAATCATTGCGTGAAAGATTGGGAAGGGTGTTCCTCGACTTAGTACCATTGCCCTCTGTGCTTCATACACTCTCTGGCCTATTTGTCTGGTTTTTAATCAATATACCTCCTAATTAACCTTATAAGGGCTCATAAATAAATGGATCTGATGCTGGAAAAATAAAAAGGGGTAGAGGGAAAGAATTAAAATGTACTGAATGTATTATGTACATGTACCAATTCTCTGCAATGAACATAATCATTACATACTGCAAACATATACTGTAAAACATTATAAAAGGAAAAGGAAAAAGTATAAAATCCTAAAGGACCATATAGTACAAATAGTAGGTTAATAAAAAAGAAGTTGTTTGAACAAAATTTTTTATATATGTGTTATTAGAATGTGCTTACACTTATTTATGGTATTTCTTTCTGAAAAAATTTTTTCAACTCTTTTAAAATTCAAAATATGTTTGGGAGCAGAGCACTCTTTATCTCCAATGATTGCTTCCATAGACCATTTATCAATGTCAAGAGGGAGAAAGTGCATTCAAGATGGAGAAACCTGGCAGACAGTGCCTTAAACAGGATGACCTGCACGGTCCCCACGTGCAAGAAGCACCGAGGCCCTGTGCTCTTGCCATCACGCACAGTGAGCACACAGCTCTGCCCGTCTGTCTCCTGTCACACCCATCTGAGCGGAGCTCATTGTGTGAGCGGTGGAACCAGCAGAACATCCGCTATGTGTGGCAATTGCTCTGCAAGAAAGAAGAGCAAATCGCATGGCAAATAAGTGCTGTCGGTGGTCATTAATCGAATCCTGAATTAGAGAAATCAATATCATGGAATTAATCTGGAGAAGAGATTAAATAATTTGAATGGGGGCGGTGTGTTAAGCGAATTGAGTTTGCTGAATGAGACTGTGTTGAATATTATGCATATTGATGATGATGTCTTTCTTCCTCAGATATAAGGTTATCATGCATGTGGGGAATAAAGAGAAAGCAAATGTTGAAAATATTAAAGTTCGACCCAGAGCCCAAGCTGGGTGCGTGAATGAGACCGCCCAGGGTCTACTGGATCCTCATTGAACCCAGAGCCCAGGCCAGGTGTACAGGCCCAGTATGGAACCCTGCAGCAGAACTCCCTGCAAAGAGGCGAGAGGCAAGACCCACCCAGCTGATTAAGGAGCAGAACATCTTGCCAGACAGGCTCACAGGGTTTATGCTGCAGCACAAAGGCTGCAGCAGGAAGAAGTGGAGCACAGCAGCCAGACTCAAGCCACACCCACTTGGACGAGTTTGAACTTGGTAGATTTGGACCTGGTGCTAAGGTAATAACTATCTAAGCTCTACACCAAA
>NDGM011057448.1:0-14437 GCA_002564305.1 Octomys mimax
AAAAAAAAAACTTTTGTGCACCAGAAAGCTTTGTAAAGTAAATTAATTAAGTTATAATTGAGAAAAAAAATCACAGGTCATGCTTTGCAGAAGGCCTCTGTGTGTGACAGTGTATGACTGTATGTGACTGTGTGTCTGTGTATGTCTGTGTGTATGTATACTTTTCTACACTTACATTATTAAGAAAGGAGTCCAATTAACAGTATTCAAAAGGTTTTAACAGATTAGTTAAAAAGACAGAAAAATGGCTCATAAACAGATAAAAATATGCAAAATGTCATTAATACTTAAAAAATAATACTTAGGAAAGTTATAATTAAGGTGAGACATTGCTATTCATTTGAATGGTACAAAGATAAATAAAGCAATGCTGTCTGTGAGGGTGTGATCTGCGGGTAAAGTCATAAAAGTTGCAACTATTGCAACAATACACCCAGGCGTGAGCTCTACAGCTATCAGTCCTTCATTCCCACAAGACATGAAGACATGTATCCAGGCAAATTTGAGCTCAATAAAACTTCTGAGTATTATAACAGTTATAACAGGATTATAACAGTTCTTCTTTTTTAATGTACTTGGTTGTTACAGGATCTCACTATGCAGCTTGGATTCATAGTGTTCCTCCTGCTTTCAGCCTCATCAGTGCTGGGATTACAGACGTGCGCCACTACACCCAGACTCTGTGGCCCGCTCAGTCTGCCCTGAGGACACGGCTGGGGCAGCATGTCGTGTGGGGATCGAACTGCGGTCCTTGTGCTTGCCTAAGCTTGCCTAAGCAGCCACTTTAGTCTGCTGAGCTATCTCACCGGTCCCTATAATGGTTCTTTTTTTTGGGGGGGGGGCGTGGGGTTTTCTTTTCTTTTCCTTTTTTTTGATAGTTTCTCTATTTTATTTTATTGAGAAACAAATAGCAATGAGACAGTTTTAAAGCTGATTAATAGGACAGTTTCAATAATTAATACATTTTACATTATTATCTTCTTAGCGGCCATCCACAGTACAAGACACAGACAGGACATCCCGTCCAAACACTATTAGTAAAAATTTTTCTCACTGAATTAAGGGCAAGCAGCTGTATATCCAGCTCAACCATTCTGTATATACAGATACAAAATGGTCCTTCCCTTTTATCCCCAAATTCACTATTTATTGTTGCTCCTATGTGTACAATTTTAATATTCAAGTTTTGTATTCATATTATTCAAGTGATTTCCCTGAATGGGTTTATCCCATTTTGCAGTTACCATCTATGTTCAATTAGAATTCAAAAAGTGTTCAGAAATTGGAGCTTACTGGGCTTTATAGATACCTGACTTCAATTATCTAATGAATTTTATAATGTACACATAGAGCTAGAAGAAACACTTTCCAATTCAGAAGAGATAGATATTTAGCCCCTATTTTTAAGTGGGACCAGAGACTACAGTGAGAAATAAGATGTTATTGTATCTTCAGAAAAGTGGGCTTATTTTCCACTGTATGGTGAAATACAGCAAGCTTTAGCCTTGTATGCCCACCACACAAATGAGAATCTTAATGACTATCTTTCCAGCTTATATTCTATGTAGAACTTACCCTAGTACTGCAACCAGACTACAATTGTAATGCACTGACTGTTGAAAAATGGGCTATCAGTCCTAGATTGAGGCACTGCAAACGTCTGTGAACAGAGCTAGCTTCTCCAGGCAAGAAATAGAAGAAGAGATATCCACGAGTGACTTCTAGATTCGCAGAGATCACTGACTGCACAGACTGGGCATGGCACTCATACCAAGCATGCCGAGAGGACAAGGAGACAGGAGCCTGAGCCCTGGAGATGCTGCCGCGCCCCTCGGAAGACTTCGGCAGCACAGGTTATAAGATGAGCGGCCTCTGCCTCTGTGCTGGCTGAAGGTGAGATGATTGTTGTCTTCTATTATAAACGCACGAGTAAGATTTCCTGTAACTTGCAGCTGAAGGCATCTTAAGGGGTGTACAGAGAAACAGTGCTCTAAGTACGACACACATTGGGCACTTGATGGGATTTCCTAGGCAGCCTGATTCCGGAGCCTCCTCTCACCCCTATTGTTACTTTCAATAGTGATATAAGACCCAGAGATATAGGAGAAAAGGATAGAGATCTAAGAATTAAAAAGTCTGGATTGGGGGGCCAGCCTGATCGCTCAATGGACTAGAGTGCCTGCTTCAGCAGAGCGCAACAGCCAGGGTTTGATCTCCAGCCGCCCCCAAGGCATGCTGAGAGGGCAGTTGAGACTGGGCATGGTGGCATGTGCCTGTAACCCCACACTTGGGAGGCTGAAAACAGGAGGATCAGTATGAGTCTGATCTATGTAGTGAGACCCTGTATCCCCTGTACTAAATGCATTAAAAAAAATTGACAAAAGAAAAAGTCTGGGTTGGGCTGCCTTGTATAGTAAACAATCTATATCACAAGCAAAATACCCTGAATTAATCTTGGCTGTTCCTTTTGCAGATCTTTCTGGACCTTCTTGCAAACAGGAAAGACAGTTAGTGTGTGGCATTTACAAGGGTGTGCCAGGGAAGAGTTACTTCAAATTAGTTGGGTGGTACTGCTGTGGGAAAAATTAATGAAACATCTGACTCCAAAAGGAACTTCAACAGTATATTTATAATCCAGGGTGTGTCTGATAATTTTAATGGACAGAAGTGGGAATATTTGATAAACAAGATAAGATTAGAACTAGATGCCAAGTGAAGCAAATAGATGGAGAATAAAATAAATATATTAATACCTCCACCCACAATATTGAATACGGTGAATTTCATTGTCCTCACTTCAGAGATGAGAAAAATAACACAGTTCAGGTAGTCACAGAAGCCAGCCAAGATCAAACAGCAGTAAGCAGTTAGAATCCTTGCTTACCCCAAAACTCTCTTTGAATGCCCAACCTCTGTGGCTGATTATATTTTGTTTTGCTTTGGTTTGTTTTCTCTGAAGCTTACCCTAATCAAAACCCTCAGTGATGGAAAGCTTTCTCAGCTACTCCTGCTATCACCATTCAATCCTCCTTCCATAACACAAACTCAAGTAAAAGTAGAGAAGGCTTTCTACCAGAACTCAGACAAACAGGTCTACTCAGTAGTCACCAAAGCAGCTACTATTCCAGCTACAATTACTATGAAGAGCTACTATTCATTAAAATAGCTAGCACTTCTAAGGGGGCCTGAAGATATAGAAAGGAAGATGGCCCTTTTTTCTCTCTAGTTATTCAGGTATTTGTTTATAAGCATAGATTTTTCTTTCATAAATACACATATAAAAACATTTATTACCCAAACTACACTGTATGGATGACAATCTTTTCACATCCTGTGTGGAATTTATAGTTGCCATTTCTAGTTCCAGGAAAAACGCACGGCATCATATGACTGTATGTCATGAGTCTATACTAGCTGAGGAGCGAGAAGGCTTTCGCCCCCAGCCTGTGCTGCAGAGGTGTATTTTAGTGCGAGGAGGAATTGTAATTAAGCCCAAGAGTTTAGTCTTTCCCTGCGGAACTCTTGCTCGGCTGCTGGTGAATTGAGAGTCTTCTAATCACAAAGATAACCTAATATAGGCACAGAGGAGTTATTTTTCTTAAATTTTTCCTGAGGGAGGAAAAAAAATGAACTCCTGTTGACCCTTTTAATCAGTCGAGTTAAATCAGACCTATTGTCAAAGTGGCTTCAAGCCTTCATTATTTTTAAAATGCATGTCAGAGAAGAAATTTGAAGCTTCCAATCATCAGGCCTCGTTATAGACTTTCCCTAGCAAATTTCCCAGCACAGTTGGCCCAAGAGCTTTCTTTGTAAAACGTGCAGTTGAGAATTATGCCACAGGATGAAATGTGGGGTTCTGCTGCCCAGACTAATCCGCCAACTTCTTTAACCCTTGGCTTCAGTACACAGGAAAGGAATTTGTTTCCTCTCAGCTTTAAAGCTAGTTTCTGTTGTTTCTCCCGGCTCCCATGCCCTAGAAATGTGAGTTGAATGAGGTTTTCTGGCCTAGAAAACGCCACCGATTCATTTCTTCATTTGCTCTGATGAGCCAGGTAGGCATCAAATATACACTTGTTTAATCTACTTACTATAAACAGTGAGAACGGTAGCGTTGAAAGGGCCTTGCTTCTGAGACTGGTGCAGAACATGAAGTGCAACATTTCTATTTTGAGAATATTCATTTTGTTCTTGGCAAGAATAAAAATACTCTCCAGGTAGCCAGCGAAGTAGCTACTGTTCCACAAGAGCTTCATCGGCATTTAACAATACTAAAATGCAGGTTACGTTTTTCCTCTCAAGTGCTGGGTAAGGATATGTGTGCATGTTTGTGTGTGTTTACCTTCATTCTTCTAAATAAACAAAACATCTTAAATAAAATCTAAATTTAAAAAACTCTCTTCATTCTCAAAAGATCCTTCCAGAAGCATCTTTCTCTCTGCGGGCCTCTCCACCTTCCAGCCTGGCGTCTCTCCTCTCTTTCTGCACAGCCATTCCATTTTGGGGCTCTGTGTTGGGTATAAAGCAAAGCCTTCCTCTGTAGCCTGAACTCCAGCTCCCATCCACACCTGGCCTCTCCAGGAAGGATTTTGGCACTGGAGCTTTGTCTCCATGCCCTGCTTTGTGTAGTGTTTAGGAAAGAAAGTTATTTGTAATGCAAGCTTTATAACTTGTGTAGTTCCTTTGTGCCCTTCCTTTTGTCCCCTGAATATTGAGCACTCATGAGCCATTTTCTTCTTGCTCAAGAGATGACATGAAGGGCTCCATTAGGACATGAGAGCTTCTGAGGACCCCTTTGACATTTCCGGGCACCTCAACAAAGCAAGAGCAATTTGTGGTACAGTGGGAAGAACTTCAGATCCTCCCAATTTTAGGAACTTACGATTTATTGGGGTTGGAAGTAGGGTTGAAATACAGCAATGTGATTGCAGGGTCTCTAGTGCCATGTTGGGTGTAGTCCAGGGAGGGGACTGAGGAAGCTGTAGCTCCTGACCAGGAGGGTCTGAGCTCAGGAAACAAGGCTGAGGGTTGTGCACATTGAAAGAGACCACGTGTGACCAGAAGTCCAAGGTCATGCTCTACATGCAGGTGGAGAGTTGTATACATTGTCAGTCCTGGGCACATGAAAGTGTCCAAGGGTGCACAGTCAACTGGAGGTACAGCCTGGGGACCCACTTTATATCTGATTCTCTAGGAGAATTTCCTTAGGATATGATTTGAGATTATTGAGAAGATTATTGAGAAAGAAATCAGAGGAAGTGGCAGAAACTCACTTGGTAGGAGGCAGTGGAGTGGAACGAGGCCATGTGGCCGCTGTGACAGTCTCACAAGTTCTCCTTTACAAGATGTGAGGAAGTTTGAACTTTGTCCTAAAATGCAGGCGGAGCTGTGTGGCAGCTAACGGTTCCAAGTGCCTGGCGAGTGGTCAGCCTTGTATCACTGATAGAATTATGCTCACCCCCACCTTTAATGAGGGGTCAAAACCACAAAAAAAACACAAAACACTCCCCAAAGATGAAAGACTACCAGAAACAGAGTCAGTGTGTAAACCCAGGCACTACGACACCAGCACTTGTTTTACTAACCACTACACTAAACTGTCTCTCCGAGGTAGATGCCTGTTGTGGTTTGTGTCCAGCTGTCTTCCCACAGCCTCATGCAGTCATGGGCCGAGCTTCCAGAGTTTGTGAGTGATACATGGTCCAATACTGGGATTATGGGTGTGAGCACCGCACCCGCCCTGGGGTGAGCAGCCTGCACACAACATAAGGGAGGGAGAGAGGCTCGCTCTCGGCTGCTCTTCCCTGTGCTCTTGCTGCTTTGCTGTGTTCCCCTCCATGAGCAGCCACCCTGTGCCGTGTGCCACTTGGCCTTGGAGAAAGCTGAGCATGGGCTGAGAGCTCCAGATCGTGAGCTGCATAACCTTTCCTTCCTTCATGTTGGGTGCTGTGTATTTTGTCCCAGCAATGAGAGAAAAGTAATCGAGATGGTGTGGTTCCTGAGTAGGCACCACAACAGTACCAACAAAGCAAAGCTCTAGAGACACTCTAGTGTCATTACGGGATGAAGGAACAAGGATAGAACTGCTAAGTCATTATTTCTGGGTGTGTCTGGGTGTTTCCAGTGCAGACTGGCATGAGTCTATGATGTGATTGAGGAACACTTCCCCTCCCTATAAATGGGCAACACATAATCAGGGAGGCGCCAGGATAGACCAGCAAGGCAGAAGAAAGACACAGTAGTGCACTGCCCTTTCCTCAGGCTGGGTAACTCTTCTCCTGCACTCTGATAGCAGAGCCCTAGATTCCCTCACCTTTAAGATTAACATTGCACGGTCACCATTTCTGGGCATTTACACTTAGAGCAAGCCTCGTCGCTAGTCGCTAGCACCCAAGGTCTGCACCTTGCACTGGCAGTCTGTCATGGAACTGCTGGGCAAGCATAAGCACACAAACTGATTCCTCTTAATGACTTCATGCTCAAGTGCCTGTGTGTCACACACACACACACACACACACACACACACACACTCACACCCCCTCATTGTTTAACAGTGGTGAACATTACGATGTCTTTAGGCACTATGAACTCACAGGACCACTGTCATACATGTACTTGACTATAACATTGTAGTGTGACGTGGGATGATACATACATGTGCACACAGTGTTTAACTGCTCACACCAAACCTACTGCTTTGGTTTTTCTGAAGAATCTAAATATAAACATTATGATAAATAATCCAATTTATAAATAAAATAAACTATGTAGTGCAAATATTTCATTTTCTTTGTCAGTTTTTTGATAACTCATACTGATAAGATGGGTTGGCCTCTAGTTTTACAAGATAAGCAACAGTTTCCTCATTACTAACATTCAAATCATGATGTGGCAACAAGTCCAATGGGTATTGTCCTGGGTGCTTCGAATTCACATCCTGGCATCATTTAACTACTGTAAATTGGGCTAAGTCACATAAAGTCATTTGTCAAATGAAAGGAAATAGCAATATCTACACCATCTAGCTTATAAAACTATTATAAATGTGAATGTGTTAATGAGAACAAAAGCAACAATAATGACAATATTTAAAGAACTTTGGCTCTTTTTTTTTCTTTGGTACAGGGTCTCACTATGCAGCTCAAACTCATAGTGATCATCCTATTTTCAGCTTCTCCCTTGCTGGGACTACAGGCGCGTGCCACCACACCTGGACTCTATTGCTGGCTCAGCATGCCCGGGGGCGAGGCCGGCACAGCATGTGGTGTGAGCGATCGAACCCTGGCCCCTGTGCTTGCCTAAGCAAGCTCTTAGTCTGCTATCTCGCTG
The DNA here is from genome assembly GCA_002564305.1 of Octomys mimax. Taxonomy (NCBI): domain Eukaryota; kingdom Metazoa; phylum Chordata; class Mammalia; order Rodentia; family Octodontidae; genus Octomys; species Octomys mimax. Next base: position 7,327 of record NDGM011057448.1, read on the forward strand.
GCCCTATCTTTTGTCTTTTGACATTGATGTTCTTATAGCACACTGCCTTTCCTCGCTACCCCCCAAAATGCTGATGATGTGCTTCCATAAGGAACAGGAGGCAGTGCACACCCCCAAATTCACAGATACTCAGGCTGCATGATGGTGTCTTTTCTTTTCTCATATTAGATGTGAACCGGAAACACAGTGTGTCCATTGCAAGTATCAGTCACTGTATGTAATGTGAGTCACTGTAGTGGTAACACTGGCTCTGAGAAGCACAGGACAGAGGGACTCGATAGAGTAGGGCGAGACCCCTGAAGTGCTGGCCACTGATTGATGCCTGTCATTATGCTTCTTAGTTGAGATTATTTGAGTAAAGCTTTCTGCTACTGGAAAATAAACATTTTAAAATTTCTAGTATATCTATCTTGAGAAACAAGAAAATCATCTTAAGAGGGACTGCTTAATAATGCTAGATACTTCAGTGCAGGAGTTTGCAATGTCCAAAATTCTTATAATGCAGATACAAATTTTATACAACAATATAAAAATCCATAATACAGATTTATATTCTCAAATTATTTGATCTATTGGGCCATAGTGAATGGAAGGAATGTCTAATGAATACCATTGTAGGCTCTCAGGACTGAGCAAAGATGGTAGGAATTCCAAGGCCAGTGAGGCTAGGCCATTCTGCCCCTTGGAAGTATATTCACATGCAGATTCACACCTGCAAAGAATGCTGCGGATTTATCTGTCATCAGTCTTGCATACTGCAGCCCAGAAAATAGACTGCCTCTCAGGAACCCGTGTAATAAAGCTGGAGGGATTCTGTAATTAACCCTACACTAATTACCTTCACTCCAGCAAACCACTCCAGAGCTGGCATGTGTCTCAGCTGCCAAGAACCATGTTATATTAGAAGGTTGGAAGAAGCAATTTCTCACATTTCGCCCATGGTATAGAAGCTCTAATGGAGCCAAATGCCAGTCCCCCACAGAGCTACGTGGAGAGGATCAAACCAAGTGAAAGCCTTGAAGGCTGCATTTTCAGCACTAATTTTCATCTTTAGCCTCACCTGGATATTATATGCATGCCATCCATCTGCAACATAAAATAGAAGCTGAGAAATTGAAGAGCTCCAAGAAGCCATGAAGAGCAGCCCATTTTCCAGTGTGGAAACACCCCTGACAACAACTAAGTAACTTCTGTTTGAAAATCCTCTTGGAGCCAATATTTAGAAGTCAGAATGCATGCTTAAAGCAAAGCAGATTTGGGTTAATGCTCACATTTGACACTTAATATTTGTATCTTAAAACAAATAATCCTAAAAGTAAGTGCTGTTTTTCCATTTTGAGGTGGTTATGATGTGACTGTATGCACAACACTGTTGTGATAGAATACTTCTCTACGAAGCGAGAAGGCTAGCTTAATCCCTCTCTTCTTACTAGACAGGTAGGAACTCACCAGCTATGGATATGTGATTGGCTTCACTGATGCACCTTGCATTGTTCCTCACGTCTTTCTCCTAGTATTTCATAGAACAAGGTTGCTTCTCCTGAATATGATCTTTGACGTCAAGGAAGATGTTACATAAACCCTGCGTGCAAGGCTTAGAAGGTGTTTGAAATTCCAGTTTCTTGTGGGAAATTCAGCCTAAGATTGTTTCAGTTTCTTCATTAGTTGTAGTGGAAGGATCAGCAATATTTCCCTCCATTAGTGAGCACATAGTACGCACAATGGCGCCATCTGAGTGTTATGGATCTGCTGAATTAGGTAATAGTGCATCTACTAAAGTAGATAGATGACAGTTGTGTGAGTTTGCTGAGTGACTATATTGCAACCCATTAATAATATTTTTATTGTATGAAAATCTCAGATCTTTTCCTACCTGCTTCCTAACTTGGAATTGCAGCTGTACTGAATTTATGATCTTTGATATGCTATTTAGCTTTCAATGCCCTAGTTTCCCATCTGTGAAATTGGAAATCCTATTTCAAAAAATGCCAGGAGGATGAAGTAAGGGGATGTTTACCAAGTGCCCACGTAAGTCACGCACTAGGAGATCACAGGTGCCTCTTGCTTCAACTCTTCTTTGTTCAGTCCCAACCATTCAGGTGACACAGTGACATCAGGAAGAAAGAGACTGAGATTGGGGAGCAGCTGGCACTGTGTTACCATCTCTGGCAATAGCTACTACAGCATCTGGCATCTGCTGACAACAGCCCGCAGGTGAGCTGGGGGCCAGGGCAGCAGCAGGTGCACAGAACTGACTGGGCCCTTGTAACACAACCACTAGCATGTAAGAAGAAATGAATGTCCATCACATGTATGCACATGCACACACACACACACACACACACACACAGACGTCCACATCCTGATAGCATTTGTGTCAGTGAGCGTGTATCATTGAAGCTGGTTTATTTGGTGTGTTGGATTCTCAAAGGAACCAGGTATGCTCTGCTTTATGATGGTGGTTTCCTGCATTTATGGATTTAGTTCTAAACTCTTCACGGTAAAGCGACAGCAATGGTAATGTGCCCCAGCAATTCTATGCCTTTGTGTCTTTGGGCTTAATGAGAAGGGTCAGCCACCAGCCACGCTTACCAGCTTCTCACTGCCTTTCCTCTCTGCTAATAAACTCCATCTAAAATAGTTAGACTTAAAACAATTAAATATAAACTTTCCTGTAGAGAAGATTTTCTGTTTTTTTCCTTTCTTCCAACTTAATTAGCTATACTTTGGGTAGCGTGCTTGGGAGAACCAGGGATGTTGCTTAAAGCTCTGGGGAGGGACGGGCTCTGGTCCATTACAGCAAAGTGGATCACATCAAGTGAAACAATTTCAACTGCAAACAGACTATGTCCAACTGAATGTACCTTAATTGATAGGTAATTTATGGTGTGCTTTGATAATCACATTTTAATGATACTGAGAAGCAAAGCACTCACTGGAACTTAAAACTTGTCCATTCATGAATTCAAACTATTTACTGAGTAGCTACGATCCTGGGCCATTTAGCACAACACAAGTGCTGTGGACGTTAGAGTTAATTTATATTTCTCTTTTCTGGACTGTCCTAATACTCTGAAATGTTACAAGTTTTTCTCTGTAAATTGGATTCAACAATGTTGTTTACATAGGTTTAATTATGATAATATGACAAATAGTAGCTATTTAATAAATGGAACGGATTGTGCTGTCAGTCCTTAGAACAGGGAAGAAAGCCCAGAAGCAAGAGAAAGAAAGGAGGAAAAAACACTTTGAAATTTTTTTCCCAAAATTATTTTGGAGTTTGAGAGTCTAAGTTATTATAAATATACTAAATTAGCAGGAGTTAACTGCTGAGAAATTAATTTCTCCTGAACCGTTGAATGTTCCGTATACATATTTAATCACAGATAATCAATTTACTCATCTTTGTTTGGGGTTAACTAAAATAATAAGATTTTCTAAAAGGACACAATTATCTCCTTGAAGTTCAGTTCATATGAAACTTACCCTTCCAGTCCTGATAAGATCAGCACCAAAGGTCAGTCTCATCCAGCCCAGCCCCTGCCCAAACATTCTCTTATGCTTAAGTTGAGGCTAGGAAACCAGCATCTCAAAATGGATTCCATAACACTATCAAAATTAAGAAGAAAACATTAGCAAACCATGGTATATCCATGTAAGAATATGTTGTGCTGTTGTTAAAATGATTACAAAGATGATGTGGAAAACCAGCCTCCTCAAAAACACAAGGCATCCTGCGCTTGAAGCCACCCCCTAGCTATGTCTGCTCTGGTTGTCAGTTAATGCCATTCCTCTGTGGCCCTGCCTTATCTTGCAAGCAGCTCACTTCTGGATGGCTTTGATGGCTCGGGAAGAATCCCACTCTCATGGCAAGTGATTGGCTTAGAAATAGGTACAGGACTTGTTTGAAGCCAAAGGGATATGATGAAAACCTGATAGAAATGTTCATGGAAAATGTCCTTGCCATGAAGACGATGCAGGAGGAGGTGAGCTGACTCTTTGGGAACTTGGGAACAGTGTGATGCAAGCAGCATAGCTGTCCTCCAACTGGAGAGCCAGGCCGATGCACAGCACTGTCATTGGTGAAGGTGGGAAACCCTGGAGAACTTGCCCTCTGTAACTACTTTTTCACCTTTTTAGTAAAATCACTTCTTTCTCTATTCATGGGCAAAGGTGCCATTCAATAACTCCAGCCTGCCTCTGGACTTGCTGTGGTACGAGAAGGCCGGTTTTTGGTATGAGTTAGTTTTGAGTTAGGGTTGGTTCTTCTAGTTGAAAGAAGCCTAAGATTGTCATTTATTAAAGCATAACACATTTGCACAATAATTAGAAAAGCACATGTATTTGAAAAATAAGGTTGTTTTTAAAAGGTTTTACAATTTTTATGTTATTAAATCATTTCCAAAAAATGAAAAAATATGTTAGGTATAGCTATGAATGTGCTCTGTTAATGGCTCACAATTCCTTTCCTACTTGTGACTATCATTTAGAACCTTTTCTATTGTGTGTGATCTTGTACTGGGTATTTATAACATAAATACATGTCATATACAAACACGCACACATACTGTTCACTGCTCCATACACACATGTGCATGCACACAGTCATTTGGGACAAAATACTGAATAGCTGATCTTCTATCTTCCTGTAATAAACATAGCAAAAATTAAAATTGCTCTTTCAAGTTAAGCATAGAATGTCTTACTGAAGAAACTCAGAGCAAGTGGGGCAACTCACAACCCTGGGGGCTCTGACCTAGGTGTGGCTTTCATTCTGACCTGTATCATAATTTTGACTTGGGCTGAGACAGAGAATTCTTTCCCATCACTTTCCTGGGAGCTTGGCTGCCTTGGGTCTACGACCCCATCCAATAGCCCCTCTTTCTTTTTCTTTCCACCTACACAACAAATCCTTATTAATTTATGAGTGCTGCCTTCTGTGGCCCCAGAATCCAGGTCCTCCTTGATTGGGACCACTGCTCAGGGTCCCATGGGGCTACAATCCAAGTACTGGCAGGGTCCTTTTCTTAATCTGAGGAACGGCTTCTCTGATGGTGTACTTGGGAACATGGAGTTGCTCGAGGTGTAGGACTGAAGTCTCTGATTTTCTGCCTGTTTGTCAGCCAGACCTCTCTCTCAGCAAATATAGGTTGGCTGCAGCTGCTTGACACCCAGTTTTCTCATAGCATGACATTTGACTTCCTCAAAGCCTGGGGAAATCTTGTTTTAGGATGTTAAGACAGCGCCTCACATAATGTTGTCACAAGCACAGGAATTACTGTCCCATCTGCACTGTCTTATTCGGTTGGTCAGAGTAACTTCTTGGTTCTACCTGCACTCAGAGAACAGGGCTGATGCAACAGATTGGACCACTGAGGCTTACAGCAGCATACGTCTGCCAGAGCCCCTCTGTCCCCAGTGCTTCTGTCCATCGCTCATTCTGCTGTCACCTAAGCCTGCTATAGGGACAATGAATGCCCACAGATTTTATTCATCAGCTATGCTGGCAAGAAGAATTTGAGGCAAAGAAATCTGGATTGAATTTCAATTCTTCCTGTCACTGAATTCCCTCACATGTAAAACGTAAATATTTCAGGTTAAAGTTTTCAAGAGCATTTTATAAAAATTACACAAAGAGAAAATATTAATGCAGTACATTTGCTAATAACTCAAAACGGACACATATTAAAAGTAAAAGGCTAACCACTGTTGTGCACTTTGAGTATGAGCCTTTCTGCTTAAATCCCTTCAAACTTCCTGTTGCTCTGAAAATACCTCCCGGCCACATCCTACCAGGTGCTGTAGCCCCCACCGGCTTTACACCTTGCAGGGGAGGACCACCCAGGTGACTCTTCTGGAAAGAAGAGCCATCTCTCTGTTCTGACTGGCCCTGGCACAGTATCCATGTTCTGCTGTGTACAGAGCTCGCTAGGAGTTTTCCTTATCCCCTCAGGTGGCTTGAAGCAACGCCGATCACTCCAGCTCAGGTGCCTATGTGTATGTAGTCTTTGAAGCAGAGGACAGGTGTGTGTCACCCTGCCCTGTAGCTCCCAACAAGTGTGTGTGGCCCTGGGCAGGCAGGGATCTGTGTCCATGCTGTTGCCTCAAGGTAAGAGGTAGTGACTTCTCGGGGCACAAAAGATCACACTTCAGAGCCGAAGCACCGCCCCCAAAGCATTAGATATGGCCTTCCTTGTGTCGTGCAGATAATTCCTTCGTACATCCTTGCCTCTGCATGTTGTGAAGCTGACTTCAGGCCCCTTCCTCTCCCAGTGCCGTGAGCTTCCTGCCGCTCTCCTCTGAGCCTCTCCCTTCTACACAAATTAATGGAATCTAGATTCATCTGTGGGTTGAGGCCTTTGTTCTGGATGCCTTCATGCTAGCTGGGTGCCTGGGCTCCCCCACCATCTCGGATACAGATTTGTGTCCTATTTCATACCTTGGATGCACTGGAAGTGGTAAATCAGAATTAACGCATGAGAATTCCTTTGAGATTACAAATACAAACTTCTCCACCCTCAACCAGGACTGGGGAGGGTCCTCAGTCTCTCCCTAGTTTTCTTTTATTACTGTATGAAAAAAAATCATAATAACATAGAGAACAACAACAGTTAGTGCATTGTGTACCATTGTCTTCGAAGTAGTTACTCAGCATATAAGATATAGCCTAAAAAGAGTCTTACACAGAAGAAACAAATGCACAGTAACACAAAAGTTTCTTTTCAATGAACTAAGATAAACTATTAGTGTAACTGGAAAAGATTAGCATATATATTAAAATTTTTGAGAGGACCAATTTGTACATAGGGAACTGGTTATTTTTCCCACTATCCTTCCCCTTCTTCTTGGCCTCCTTGGCTACAGTGCTGCGAGGATATTTTGATAGGAGAATGTGTTCCAGCTGGAACAAGAAAAGATGATTTGATTGCCGAAGAGCCCTTCAAATACTGCCCCAATTACTCTAAAGAAACTTCCCTGGCTCACAAGAGATGCTCACAGCAGCTGAAGGAAACGTGGCCCACCTATGTTTTTTTTTTTTTTTTTTTCCTGGAACTTACTGAGGATACTTACACTGGCTCTCATATACCTTAATGATGATTTTTTTTTTTTT
>NDGM011057462.1:0-14540 GCA_002564305.1 Octomys mimax
CACAGGTATCATATTCTTTTTTTTTTTTTTTTTTCTTTCAGCGGTTTATTCAGGACCCTTGAATATGAACTTCAAATTAAATAAAGTGTCCAGGACTACCATTGTCAGGGGTTGGTGTGCTGCTTGATGAATGCCACAAAATATTTATATAAATGAACTGACCACAGGCATGAGAGAGGCATTGTTTTTATAGTAAACACAGCGCCAAGAACATTGCCATTCACTGAATTAAATACAGTAAAGATATATTTCACAGAAGAATTCTAATCCTGTTAGTTTCGTTAGCCTAGAATCACTAGCAATGTACCCATGGTGTTTCTAAGGTGAGTAAAATATCAGCAACACAGGAATGTGAGGGTAGTAGTGACAATCTGCCTTGGGAGGAAAACATATGGCTTTGGAGCAGCTTGCCCCTCTTCCTTGACCTCGCCTTTATCAGAAGTTCCTCCCATAGGTGATCAATCCCTCCCTGTAAGTAGGTCAAGTCCTGGCCCTGACTGGGAAGCTGTCCCATCCTGAGAACAGATAGAGGAAGCTGGAACAGGTACAGAGCCTGTGTGGAGCAAGGGTCACCACACCCCTGTGTCCTCCTGCAGTCTCAGAGCCAGTGAGCCTGTGTACAGTTGCATCATTTGAACAGTGGAAAAATAAATAGATCTTATTAGGTCATGTGACTTGTGAACTCTACTGGATATATACTGCACATCAGTTTGGATATGTCAGTTTGGCTACAGATAACATGGCAGAGAAGCTACCTATTGTCTCCTGGAAAATCAGGATTGTTTCTTACAAAAACACAACAATAAAATCAGCAAGTGGATGCTACCGATTGACTCTCCAATACCATGCCTAACTTTTTCTTATTCTTTCCCTCCTGAAAGCTGCAGCTTGGTCAGACACCAGCTCTCCCTCTGAAGTAGAAACAAGAGAGGATGATGGGAGAACCTCCCCATTTCCTTCCCTTTTGGAAGCAAAGCTTCAAGAGAAACCTCAGCAGATTCTATCATGTGATGACAAGCAACTATGCATATATGGAGTTAGGAGAAAGACGTATAGCTGCCCTATCAAAATCAGTGTTATCAAAGAAAGACAGCAAGAATAAACACAGTCTAATACTTCTCTCATTTTCTTCAATTGCCTTTGGAGGTAAAGAAATATCCATATTTTCAGCACAAAGCATTATATTTAAAATACCATCTTTGGAATCTAGAAGACATGAAAGATGACAGCAAAGTAAATTACGAAGAATATAATTAATAGGCTCCAGGCTAAAGATTTCCAAGGCTTCTTCAACTATTTCAAGATTATAGGCATAAATCACTGGATTATACAATTTTAAGTTATTAGATTTATCTAATAAGCCTTAGATCAAGAAAATCACATGGTAAAACTCTAATGGAAGCAGCAGAAGCAGTTTAAACCCTATTCTCTAGTCAGTTTTCCTAAAAGACTTGAGGGATATACTATTTAACTGAGGCAGCACACATCAGTTCTACATTTTAATACCAAATTACCCTTCCAGAGAAACAATAGCCTTAAGAGAGATTGAAACAAATATTCCAACCGGCTGACATTAGGCAACTTATTCAGAAATTCCTCTCAATATTCACATACCCATGTCCCTCATTGTTTTAGTTACTTTTTACTCATTGCTGGGACAAATACCTGACACTCAAAACGAAGGAAGGAAGGGTTTACTTAGCTCACAGTTTGTGGAGGTTTCAGTTCATACTCCCCTGGCTCCAACACAAATGACAGAGGTTCATGGCACTACATTGCAAAGATCCTAGCTCCTCCAAAGGCTGGGACTTGTCTAAGGAAGTCGGGCAGGGCACTTCCTAGGGCCTTCCTCAATTCCTTTATATACACTTTTTGCGCTGAGTCACTCTAGGATGGCCCATGGCCCTAGGGTTGAAGCAATCACACCCCACTGCTGGCCCAATAGCATCCCAGGTTGGGCCCTGCCCGCCTGCAGAGCTGGGCCTCCAGGACAGGAACTGCTGGAGCCAGTTCAGCCAGGTAGACACACTGTATCAACTACCATACTCCTCCTCCTCTGACTGACTTTTCAATAAAGAGAAACACACCCCAAAACACCCTTAAATGTCCTTATAAAAGTCAAGCATAACAGACAGATTAAATAAAATTAAGCTATTATGTCCCCTAGCATATCCTTTAGATAGAAATAACCTGGCATTGTTATCTCTTCATTATACTTAACTATAAAATATTGTAAAATTTTGTCACTATTTAAAGGAATAGAGCTTTGGATGTTACTGAATGTGTACAATGAATGTAGGAGTTACAACAACCCTCATTGAAAAGTTCCTGTCTCTGTGTTTTCTTTTTATACCTTGTGGTACATTATGGAAAATAATTGTGTTAAGGAAAAAAAATTTTCTTTCTTTCTTTCTTTCTTTCTTTTTTTTGTGGCCACCTCAGCCCACACTGGGGCAGGGCTGGTGTGGCATGTGGTGCCAGAGATCAAACCTCAATCCCTGTGGAGGTTTAAGTTCATGCTCCATTGGCTCCAACGCAAGTGACAGCAGTTCACAGCAGGAGAAAACAAAGAAGAGCAGAGGAGGAGCAGCAGCTGGGGTGCCCATCAAGCCTCTCTCTTCCTTCTATGCTGACTCAATCCCTTACCTAAGTTTGCCTAAGAAGGTGCTTTAGACCGCTGAGCTATCTCACTGGCCCTGACAATTTTCAAATTTTGTTGACATTCACATGTATCATTATGTTTATAGGTAGTACCTGTTCTTTTCTAAAACGGATGTGTTTCTGAAAAAACTCATGTTTCAACTAAATTAATGCTCACTATTGATATATGACTATTACAAAGTCTGTATAACAAAACATTGTAATTGTGAGAAAATTTGGGAGAAAAGTTGATTACAATTTCTGGACCATGATGATGTTTCCAATCAATAATAGGCTGAATAGACCCACTATTTCATCCACGTGGAATTGGCTTCAGGATGTGTTAAATACAAAGGTCAGTGCCCTGTTGCATAACATGGCAAATTCATAACATATATAATTACACGTTCTCCTGCACATGTACACAGTTTCTCGATTTCCCATAATATCTACCACAATGTAAATGCTATCAAAACAGCTATTGCACAGGTAATATGTGATCTCAATTTATTTTCTTTGTGGACTTCATCATATCACAGGAATCTCAAAAAAATCATCTTTAAAATGCATATAATTCTTCAGATTTATGTTGGTAAAATAGAAACAGACTTCTTTGTAATCAAAAAGAAAACAATAAAGATTTCAATTAAATACGTGTCTTCATACAAGATCACTCATTAAAGAACAATTTTTGATAGCCTCAAATTAACATAGTAATAGGAAAAAAATATCCCCATACTCATAGATGCTAGATTTAAAAAATATATTTTTCATCAATGGTTGGAAGAATCTGCAGATGTGGACCCAAGGAGAGGTCAGGCCAACTTTCCACATGTGTATACATAGCACATTTAAAAATATATGCAAGTGCAAACTATTTCCTAGCTTCAAACTTTGACCCCAACTTAAAATAAAAATTATTAGTACTTGTTTGTATTACATGAGGTTTATATTCATTTTAGGGGCTAGATACAGTCCCCTTCCCCGGTACCAGGGATTGAACTCAGGAACCTACTATTGCCAGGCAAGCACTTATTCTACTGAGCTATCTCCCCAGTCCCTGGGACTAGATACATTTCCTTTAGAAATTTATCTTTTTTTTTTTTATTCTACATGCTTTCTACATCCACTTTTTTCACCCCATGCTTATATCCCTTTTATCCATTTCAATTATTATTGTTTCCTTTTATCATTCTTTTATTTTGTTCTTTCTTTGTACTTCAGTTTACTCAAATGAGAGAAGGTGTTTAAATTTGTCTATCTGACATATTTCACTTAACATCGTTTATGTGGTGTATCCTTTTTCCTAAAATAGTTTTAATTTATCTTTCTTTGTAGCTGAGTTCTATTCCATTATGTATAGGCAGCATATTTTCCATTTCCTTGATTCTGTTCATAGGTTGGTGGACATATAGGACGTTTCCAATTTAACCATTATGAACGGTATCCCTATGAACACTGGCAAGTATTTATTGCTGTAATGTGGTGGCATCTTTAGATCTTTTTGGAAGATGCCTAACAGGGAAGCAGCTGGTTCAAAAGCAAATTTCTTGGTTCCTGAGAAATCTCTATCCAGACACAAAATGATTTTATAATCCCACCAACAGTGCAGAAAGGATCCTTTTTCACTACCTCCAAGCCAGAATTTATTAATTTGTTTTGTGGTGATTGCCATTTTTTCTGGCATAAGATGAAAATTAATATTATTTTAATTTGCATGTATCTAGTGGCCAGAGATATTGAACTTTTTCTCCTTTTTTCTTTGTATTTTAGGGAAAGGTCTACATAGGGTTCAGGGTCTCACTACTAGATCGGACTCAGTGATCTGCCTGTTTACAGCCTCCCAAGAGCTGGGAATACAGGTGGGCACAACCACACCCAGTCTCAATTGCTGTCTCAGTGTGCCTTGGGGGCAAGGGGCAGGGATCAAACCCCTGGCCCCTGTAGCTGCTTGCAGCACTTTATGAACTTTTTCATGTATTTATTTGATAATTATACCATTTTATTATATTACTTCTGAGAAGAGTCTATTCATTCCACTTGCCCATTGTCATTTTAGGTGGGTGGAGTTAATTTTTTGGTGAGAGTTGGTACACTATAGATGTTAGTGCTTTGATAAACAGCTAGCGATATATTTTTCCTCACTCAACAGGTTGTCTGTTCACTTTGTTGATGGCTCCTTTGCTATGCAAACTTTAATTTGATATGAATTCATTTGCTTTTGTCTGTCATGCAACTTGAGTTCTATTCAGAAAGCCTTTGCTTGGACCTATGATTTCACAATTTTTACCTATGTTATTAGTACAAGGTATGAGTCCAGTCAGTTTTCCAAACACTTTCTGCTGAAGAGGATATCTTTTTTTGATCTCTGTATCAAAGATATGGCTGATGAATATCTTTGCTGTTGCTTCTACATCCTCTATTCTGTCCTTTCCTCAACATTTCTGTTTTTGTGCTAGTACCATTCCATTCCTTTAATCACTGTAGCTTTGTAATATATAAGTGGTATTGTGGTGCTTCCTGCTTTGCTCTTGTTGTTCAGGATAGATTTTGGCTACTACAGGTATCCTCTAGTTCCACATGAATCTTAGGATTGTCTTCTCTAGATTTGTGAGGAATAATGTTGGTATTGATTGGGATTGCATTAAATCTATACATCAGTTTGGGACAGTTCTGACAATGCTGGTTCTGCCTGTCAACCAACAGGGGACATCTTGCCATTTTTCTGATACCATTTCCAATCTCCTTATTTATGGTTACATAGATTTTTTTACTGTAGAGTTCTTCCATATCCTTAGATATGTTAATTCATGGTGCTATCATGACACTATTATGAATAGTATTATTGTCCTAATTTTTCTCAGTGAGTTCACTAAAGGTTTAAGGAAAGTCTGTTCATTTTTGTGTGTTGGTTTTGCATGCTACTATACTGTTGAATTTGGTTCTTAATTCTAGGAGTCTTTGCTGGAATTTTTGGATCTTCTATATAGAGGATCGTGTCATTTACACATTATGTGAATTTGACTTTTTCCTTTATTGTATGCATCCCGTGTGTTTCTCTATCTTGCTTGATTTCTCTGGATAAGGTTTTCAGTGCTATATTGAACAAAAGTGGTGATGGTGGACATTGTTGTTTCATTCTTGATTGGAGAGAATGTTTCTGATTTTCACCATCTAATATGGTATCAGCTGATGGTCCGTCATAAATAGGTTTTAGCAGCTTCGTGTAAGTTCTTTTTACATCTATTTTCTTCTGAGTTTTTATCATGAATAAATGTTATATTTTGTTGAAAGCATTTTTGTATCTATTTATATGATCCCATAATTTTTATCCTTGCTTCTTGAAATACAATTTATTAAATTTTTATTAGCATATATAGAGCCATTATTGCAATATTAGTATGTACCCCATTTAGGCATGGTATATGATAATTTTGATGATTTGTTGCACTCTATTTGCCAGTGTCTTATATAGGATCTTTGCATCTGTGTTAAGGATAATTTAATTGGACCTTAAGTTTTTGGTGTTAAAATGATTCTGGCTTTCATGAATGACTTTGGAAGCACTCCTTCCCTTCCAATTTCATTGAGAAGTTTGAGAGCTGTTGGTTTTATAACATCCTTAAAGTTTTTTGTAAAATTCAGGAGTGAACCCATCAGATCCTAGATTTTTCTTAGCTTGTAGACTTGTTATTACTTCCTCAATCTCATTGCTTGTTGATTGTTCAGAGTAAATTTGTCTTCATCTGTCAAATTCTTCAAGAGTTTCCAATTTGTAAGAGGGCTGTATTTTGTATTAGTTATTACATTCTGAATTTTGATACTACCTTTTTACAATGTTGTCCTTTTAATTTCTATTTATTTATGTATTTATTTATTTCATTGTTACAGGGTCTCACTATGCAGCTCAGACTCATAGCAATCATCCTGCCTTCAGCCTCCCAATGCTGGGATTATAGGCATACACCACCACACCTGGTCTTGGTGGCTGACTCAGCCCACCCTGGATGGCATGGCATGTGGTGCCAGAGATTGAAACCTGATCCCTGTGCTTGCCTAAACAGGTGCTAAGTTCGCTGATCTATCTTGCCAGCCTGTTCTTTTCATTTCTAATTGCATCAATGTGAATCTTGTCTTTCTTTTGGTAAATTCAGCTAAGGATTTATCAATTTTATTTATTCTTTCAAACATCAGGCTCTTTGATACTTTGATTCTTTGATTTTTGCATTATTTTTAGCCTTAATTTTTCTAATGTCTGTTCTAATGTTTATAATTTCCCCACTTAGACTTAGTTTGGGTTGTAACTGTTGGTTTTTGTTGTTGTTTTTTTACATTGTGAGGTTTGTCATTAGGTTATTATTAGAGTTCATTCTGTTTTTCAGTATAAGTACTAAATACAGGAAGTTTCCTTGGGTCTCAAAGGTTCTTGTGCATTGTACTGGCATTGTTGTTTGATTACAGAAATGGTTTAATTTCTTCCTTGATTCTTTCTGTGTCTGATTGAGTGTTCAAGAATGTGTTTTTAAATTCCAGGTTTGTATACATCTTCTGTGCTTTCTTCGGTGATTGACTTGTACTTTAAAAACACAATGGTCTGAGAGTAAACATGGGGTAATTTTGAGTACTAGTTTGAGATCTGTTTCTGGCATAAGTTCCATGTGCTGTTGAGAAGACAGTGAATTATGTTGTAGGTAGATATTAAATCTATTTGTTCAAAGGTGTATTTCAGCTCTGATACTTGTTTATTGATTTTTGTTTACTTGATTTTCTTCTTCGTGTAAGTGGGCTATTGAGGTTAGCCACTATGTTCATGGTGTTGTTTATTAAAGCTTTTATGAATAGCAGTATTTGTTTTATGAAGAAAGATGCCTGAGAAATTGGTGCATATATATTGACATGTGCCCTTTATTCTTGTCCAAATGTTCTCTTGCCTAGTATGCACGTGAACATACTTTTAACTTTTGGATTGAAATTTATTGTGTTCGTAGAACTGTTTCCCCTGCATACTTTTGGATTGTGTATGAGTGAAACACTTTTCCATCCTTTAATTTTTTAATCAATAAATGTCTTGAATTATATTAATTTTGTAAATGCAAGATTGTTGAATTTTTTTTTTTTACTAGTTTTATGAGACAGGCTCTCTCTATGTAGTTTAGTGAAGTTTAAACTCACTGCATGGCCCAGGCTGGCTGCAAACTCACAGCAATTCTCCTGCAGCAAGGTCACATGTGCCAGAATTGCAGACATATGCCACCATGCCTCCCAAGGATCCTTTGTTTCCTCCATTCTGACAATCTGTTTATTTAAACTGGTACATTGAGCCTGTTAAAACTGAGTGTTACACTGGATGGTGTTCATTTATTCCTGACATTGAGTTCTTTATCTGTTGATGGCTCTTTTGTTTTTCTTGCTTTGTCCATCTTTGTTTGTTTATTTGCCTTACTTGGTTCATTCATTCCATCTGAATTATCTTCATTATCTGTGTCTAGGATATTCTTGAGTATTTTTTGAAGTACTGATTTGTTGTTTATCTATCTTCTGTTCTTTTTTGTTTTTACAGGGAATGTCTTACTTTCTCCCAATATTTTGAAAGAAAGATTTATGAGAGAGGTCATTGAGGATTCAAAATAATTTGATTACAGGCCTTGAAATGTTTCACTTTAGGCTCTTCTGGCCTGTAAAGTTAGTGTTGAGAAGTCTGCTATGATCCTAATGGGTTTACCTTTCTACATGAACTTTTACTTTCCTCCAGAAACTTTTAAGATTCAGGTTTTCTTTCTTTGTTTGGTTTGGTTTGATGAATATCTGGAATTTTGATGTAGATGTGTGAAGGAAAGCTTATTTTCCCTTTAATTCACATTTATTTTTAGATGTTTTGCTTAACATTATGGTCAAATATTCCCTCATGGACATTTTTATTATGATTTCTGCAAACAATTTTTTGTTGTTCTATGTCTGCTATCTTCAAGTTTCTTTCTAACTCCAATTATCCTTAGGTTGTTTGTTTGTTTGTTTGTTTGTTTTGTGCTTGACCTACCCTAAGTTTGGTACTTTTTTATTCGCTTATTTTTAATTCTTTGCTTAGTAATTCATTGTAATTTTCTATCTTTTCCTTGATTCCAAAAATCTTGTCTTTGCATCAATAATTTCTGCAATCTGTGAATTTTATACATTTTAAAAAATGTATTTAGTAGAGTCTACAGGGTTTTGCTATATAGCTGGACTCATAGTGATCCTCCTGTTTTCAGCCTCCCAAGCCCTGGGATTCCAGGTGTGCACCACCACGCCCAGTCTCAGTTGCCATCTTGACTACCCAGGGGAGGGGCTGGCAAGGCACATTGGGGTCTACAATTTTTTTTCCAAATATTTCTGTGTGATACCTTTTTATGTTACCCATAGCTTTGAATATTTTGAATTGTTTTGGTCAATTCTTCCAATTTCTCATTTCTACCTCATACACATTGATGCTTTTATGTGATGATTCCATTAATTTTTAAGAAATTTCCTCTTTGAACTCCCCACATTTCGTTGTGTCATCTTTCGTCAATGTGTAAAGCTCCGTTACCTCATGTGTGCTTTTCTCTGTGACACCTGGATCTACCTTGGGAGAGTTGGGAGGCCATGGGATACTTCTGCTGCATTCATTTCCCATGTTCTCTATCTCTTTGGTAGGATTAGAAGAAAAAGAAAGAAAGGGAAGAAAAAAAGTAAGCAAATGAAAATATCAGAGAGGGACCCAGGTCAAACACTCCTAGTGAGTATACATGCAATCTACCTGTGACCACTGCTGTGGAAACCCTGAACTGTCCATACAATCTCCTTCTCATCTGAGTTACAGTCTGAGTGTAGCAGCCACAAATCTTCAAAGGAGCAGACAGCCAGGCTCTTGGTGGGCATGGGCTCTCCGAGGCTGCTGGGCAGCTGTTCACCTTCTCTCTATCCAGGAGTGCTGGAGAAACTTGCCTTGGTGAGAGAAGGAGAGGGTGTCCCATGAGTAAAGCATTCCTCCATGAATGGAGAGGGAGCTAGGAGGAGAAAGGGCTGGGATACAGAGCCCCTCAGTAGTTTGGACTCTACAGAGCTCTTTCTCCTCTTCAGACAACTTTAAATACTCCTCTCAGTAGCAGGGAAGGTCTGTGGCAGTGCAGAGCAGCCATGGTGGTGCTGCAGCCCTTTTAAAATACACACACACACACACACACACACACACACATCTGTCTATCTAATCTTTGAGATTAATTTTTCATTTGAGGTCATAAGTCTTTTCCCCATTTCAGAGGACCTATATTTTCAGGGAACTTTCTCAGTTTCTTCTAACAAGGTTCTTCCTTTCATCATCCATGCTACAATGTCCCTGGACCCATTTTTAGCTATAGGACTTTATCCAACCAAATTGCCTGAACTTTCCACTCCTTTGAAACCTTATTACTAAAATTGGTATGATAAACGGGTCCTCCAGGCAAGATTATTGTGAAAATTTGATATAGCATTTATAGCACAAATAGATATAGCATTTACAACTATTAGTGGAATTTGTCATACTGTAAATTTCAATAATTACTAGATATTAGATCCCAATAGCATTTACACCATTTACCTACTGCTCTTTGACTACTTTAGCACTTAATATTTGGTGATTGGTAGTAGTACCTTTTTTGCATGTTCTTTGACACTCTGTAATTCATAAACTTTTCTCCCTGAATGAAGAGCAAAACAGTCATAAGGAAAAAAAGCATTACAAATGATACAAAATTTCCCTAAACAAATAGGAATTCAACAACTGTTGCTGTACTGTATGAGATTATCTTCAATTTAGTTGTCCTTCAGTATTTTTCTTCTTAATTTGGCACAGCTGTTTATGTACTAAATATACCTCAAGTCATGTTTTTTGCAGCATGTTTGTGCCAGCCTTATTGTAAATATTGTAGCAGATAATGACAACAAAACGTTGTGCTTGTACCAGACAAGTAAAAAAAATTGCTATCCATATAATCTTTGTTTCTATCTTTTGAGGTTCTTCCAAAAATACCAAATAAATAAATAAATATTTCAATGAGCAAGCATTAAGGCAGCAAAAAATGCTTCAGGATGTTCATTTTTAATAAAAAGTTCTTAGAGGAAATTTACATTTAAAGACTTCTTTGAGTTGCACAAATCTTTGAATATTTTATGAATGCTGCACTTGGGATAAAGAAAATTGTTGATGTGAAGCTGACATAACTGATCCACAGTTGATAATGCAAAAAATAATTTTAATGTTTTTATTATAAAATTATAATTTTAGAGACTTTGCAAACATACTGATATTATATTAAAGTTTTCCATAATTTTTTCTAATTACCTGAATTAATTAGATTAACTGTAGTTAGGCAAATTGATTTAGACAGTTTATTTCCTGTATAGCTCAGAATTAAGACACTTACAGAATAATACTAAAAATAAAAGAAGAAAAAAATTAAGATAATTATTTAAATATCTTAAGTAATTTTTTAAATTAACAGTAACAAGCTAAGGATAGGTGGAGGTCAATGGTACAGCCCTTACCTTGCATAAATGAAGTTCTGGGCTCAACTCGTAATAATAAAAAGAGCTTATATTACTTTATAATGCTATGATTTCTGCAAATCCCTTTACAAGTAGTTGTCACTCCCATAAGGAAGTAAGAGGAGTATACTGTGATATAATACAATATTCAAAGTTAAGAGAGATGGATTCATTATTTTTATTCTGCATTATGGAATGTCTTACATTAAGGACCTCTTCTTATCTGTCTTGGGACAAAAGATCAGAACATTGTGTGTGTAATTACATTATTTATTTATGAAACTCTTTTTAATCAGACTGAATACTTTCAGCATGTTTGCACTGTATGAATATGTTTCACTTATATGCTTCTTTAAAATTATAAGATAATAATTTAAATATGTAACTCCTTTATCTGCTCTTAATCTCTTCCCAAACAATCCATCATATGAAGTACACTCTAAAATTCTCAGTTCAAAGCCTAAACATGAGATGAAATGGCTAGAAATAGGAGTCTGACTTCAGCTCCTCCCTCCCTCCGGTGGGGTCCTGGAGGTTTTCAGAGTAGGGAGCCTTGTGGGAATACAAGTGACAGAGTAGGGCCTGGATAAGAGGCATGTGATAGACAGGTGGAACAACAGGCATGGGAATATGTCACACAACATTACAAATGCGAGCCAATAGGTGATCTCTAGCCTTTCTTTTGTTTTATTCTACTTATCCTCTTCTTCTCTTTCAACAACAGTCTCATTTGACCTTATTTTACTTTCTTGCAAGCAAACACTGTCTCATTCTGTCTGATTCACTTTGATCTTCCTAGGACTTCTCTTCCAATCCTTCCTTCTTTTCTTTTGTTCTACAATTACCCCAAACCTAGATGATCATCCTGTGCCCACAAGTTGCTCCTCCTATATTGAACCTCATTTTTCTCTCCATCTTTTTTTTTTTTTTTTGCAGAACTGGTGATTGAACTCAGGCCCTTGTGCTTGCCAGGGAAGCGCCTATTCCACTAAGCCATCTCCCCGGCCCCTTTCTCTCCATCTTAACCTCATCATCCTGAACCCCCTACACCAGGGTAAAATCATGTCATTAAGTAGAAAATCAATACATATAAGATCCTGGAATAAGCTGGATAATACTGTAATTCTGCAGCCCTTCCTCCTCCATTATAATATCAGACTAATCCTTGAGTCTACTGTTGCCAACCAAACTTCATTAAGCAAGATATCATGTTATAAACCATTTTTTCCCAGTATGACAACACTGCAATTGTAAAGGGTCTTATAACCATCACTATAGTCCAGTTCCAAAAGAATGAACCTAAGTTAAATTGATGACAATGCCCCAGTCTTAATATATTGGGAAGATAAGTTCCTGGGATAGACATGAAAAGCAAGTATGTGTTACGTGTACACAACATCTGAAGGAACAGGAAGCCTGAACACTAGCTATAAGTCTATCGAACAAAAGAAATCTACAAGCATCAACATAGAAAATAAAGGGGCCAGGGAGATGGCTCAGTAGGATAATTCTTGAGTGGCAAATGAAAGGATCTGAGCTCAATCCCCGGTTCTGCAAAAACAAAACAAAACAAAACAAACAAAACAAAACAGAAGCCAACAGATAGAGCTCTGAAATGCTTGCTGCAGACTTGATAAAAATAGATGGAAGAGGTCACAGAAAAAAGTGTAAGGTGCAAAAACAAATTACTATTAAAATAAAAGGCTTTAAAGTGGACACAGAAAATCAAGTAGAGGAAGTCAAGAAAAGGATGGAAACTGTGAATGTCAAACATAGACAAAAATAGAAGCAATGAAGTAGATCCAGGCAGAAATGCAAGAAATTTGAAACTACTGAAATAGAATGAATGAAGGCAAGGAAATAATATCAGATTTAGAAAAGAGGAATGTGTCTTGTAAATTGCAAGAGACCATGAAAAATCAGCCCAACAGTTACAGGATAAAGCAAAGAAACACAACAACAAAATTGAATGGAGTCAACGAAAAAGTTGGAGAAAATGCCACAGAAATCCAGGAAAAAAACAGGCCTACCTCTTCTTCTTACAGACAACACAAATTTGAAGTAAAAACTGACCAGAAAACCTAAAGAAGGTCACTAAATTCTAGTTAAAGACAAAATTTAACGGTATGTACAATTGAAAGATAATGCTGATAAAACATACCAAAACATAGAGGACACAATGGAAGAAGTCCTATGAGGAAAATTTGCAGCCATGAAGTCACATATCAGAAAACAGAATGAGCTCAAATAAACATTATATTGAAGTATAAAATTCCAGAAAAAAAAGAGTCAAGCCCAAACTTATACAAGGGAGGACATTTCATTTATTTATTTATTTATTTATTTAGGTGGTACCAGGGATCAAACTCAGGACCTTGCACTTGCCAGGCAAGCACTTATTCCACTGAGCTATCTCCCTGGACCCAAGGGAGGACATTTTATTGTATTTATTTATTTATTTATTTTTTCACTCCCCTCCCCTGGGGAGGACATTTTAAAGAGTGGAAATAAATGCAATAGAGACTAAAAAATCCATACAAAGAATCGATGAATCCAAAAGTTGAAAGAATAAATTGTTGAACCACTAGTCCACATCATCAAAAAGAGGGAAAAGAAAACACAAATTCAAATAATTAGGAATGAAAAGGAGAAATCGCAAAGGATGGCACAGAAATCCAGGAGACCATGAGTGCCAACTATGAGAACCTATATTCTAATAAGATGGAAGACGCAGACAAAATGGACAAATTACTAGACTCAACTGAATTTCCAAAACTCAATCAGAAAGATATAATAGTTCTAGACAACCTGATATCAATGAATGAAATTGAAAACATAACTAAATATTTACCAAGAGATAGAAGCCCAGATCCTCAGAGATTCATTGTTGAATTCTATAAGCAATGGAAAGAAGATTTAATGCCACTAATGTTAGAATTCTTTAATAAAATTGAAGAGAAAGCAAATCTTCCAAAATCATTCTTGGAAGAAGTATTACCCTGATTCCAAAACCATAGAAGAACATAAACATAAAAGACAATGCCAGACTGATATCTTTAATAATCGTGGAGGCAAAAAAAAAGAAAAAAAAATATATATATTTGCTTCCATGATTATATATATTATATAATATGTATAATATATAATATATTATATATAATATAGTATAATATATATTATACTATATTACATATAATATAGTATAATATAGTATAATATAGTATAATATATAATATTGGCAAGCAGCAGGTTATCTAGATTATACCACACAACCATGTAGAATTTATTTCAGGAGGGGCCGGGGGGATGGCTCAGTGGAATAAGCGCTTCCCTGGCAAGCGCAAGGGCCTGAGTTC
>NDGM011057468.1:0-19786 GCA_002564305.1 Octomys mimax
AAAAAAAAAGCTTCAGGAGTCACCGAGGCAGCTGCTGCTGAGCAGTTATGGTGTCTATGTATACACAAATTTCTTCTTCCAATATGAAGGAGAATGGAAGGGAGGAAAGAACATGGTCATGGGAAGTTGGTGGTTAAGGGTAGGAGTTATTATGAAGGTGAATCTGTGGACAGAGAGATCATAGGGCAAGGCTGCCAGCACTGGGCCTGGTCAGGTCAGCATTGGAGGTGGTGGACAGACTCCTGATCTCTACCCCAGCCCTCCTGGGGAGGTCAGTCCCCAACTCTGATGCAGAAGCTGCTATGTATAAATGGTCCTCAGGTTCCTCTAACTTGAGGGGACAGCAGGGTGCAGGCTTGGGCACGTGGAATGGGCCTTGAAGCTTGGGTGGCATTTATGTCTGGCCACCCAAAGCAAAAAGGGGTCCTGAGGTTCCCTGAGGATCCCTAGAGGGGACTGTGCACTCACCTCTACAGGTGCCTCCAGCTTGTCCATGACACTTTGTTGGAATAAAGTGCTACCACCCCCCACCCCCCAAGAATAAGAAGAGCTTCAATGTTCAGCTTCTCTGAAAGCCTTTTCTTAGGTACCTAACATTCTCCCCTGTGATACAAACCTCCCTTCAAAGTCAACAGGGATCTTGGAGCTCGGATCCACACCAGATGAGAAAGAAAGGGAGTGGCGAGGAGGCAGTCCTCCCTGGAAGGCACAGTGGTGGCCATGGCATCGCGGAGGACGATGCCCTCACCTTCAGGCAGGTTAGCAGGAAGCACGTGCTAAGATGGCCAGAGCCCAGATTCAGGCTACAGCACCATCTTTCCAGTTAGCAAAACTGAAACACAAGAAGCATTTTATTGGAACACTTTCATCCTTCTGTGAATGTTAGAGGCATTTATTGTTCAGCCTCCTTATGTTTAAACACTATAATGATATAAAAAGGAATCTCAAACGTCTCGATATAAGCAGCTACTATGTGGGTTTGTTGTTGTTCATGGTGTTTGTTTGCTTTTGTTTTCATATTATCAGTGCTAAGAATCAAACCCAGGGCCTCGCCCCTGCTAGGCAAGGGCTGTGCCACCAAGCTACATCCCAGCCGCTGTGGGGTTTTGTTTTTTTTCCTTTCACTGCACATCTCCAATGCTGGAATGCTTTATAAGGGAAAGATGCCAGATATTCTTGTCTCTTTTCACTTCAAATGGATTTATGTATTTGAAATCACTTCCAATGACATATTTTAAACCCTAGGGATTTTCCTATGGTGTCAAGTTTACATCAAGAGAAAAAGAGATCATTTAAACTTAAAGCAAGCTTTATAGAAATGCATAAGGAGAAATATATAGTTAGCAATTGGAAATAAAAGCTCTTGGTTCATGAGTAGGTCTGAAGATATAATATTTAAAAATAAATTTATCTTTAAATTAATATTGTACAGCATATTTGTAGTATCAAGAATTGTAAGGCGTGTGACTAACATACTGTTAGTTATCTGTGTCCTGACTGTGGGGGGCTGAAGCGTGAGGTGGAGAACTAGTCTTAAGATTCTTGCTAAGTCTTGCACTCAGCTTTTTATTTCTTATATTTCATCAAATAATTAACAGGCAAAGTAAGACAGCAGCAGAAGCAATGGTTTTAACCAAGCATTCTGAAGCAATAAAATACTAGCATTGCTCCACCTAAAATATATTCCTGAGGATTAACTTGACAAGTATCCCAGTGAAAAGATGTTGGCTACCCAAGTAATAACTGGTCTCTGAATATAGAAATGTATGTCTGCTAGGCCATATTTCCACACATTCTGATGTACTGATGACTAGGATTTAGACAAGTGCATTTTTTGAGTGGGGTCATAATTCAACCAATCACAGTCACTGTGGTCTTGCATATGATGCGCAAAGGTGCTTCCCCATTAGGGTAAAAGGACCGAGTATGTTGAAAGATGAGTCACAGTTAATTTCTTTTGCATTTCTGAATACAGATATAAGAACAAAGTATTATGGCTATTACTGGAATTTTAAATGCTAACATTAGTCTTAAGGTACCTGGGAGGACTTGGAATGTATGAATTCATTGGAAGAGTGTTATTTTATTTTTGTTTAGAAGATGTACTAAACAAATATGCAAACATTAATACTGTGTAGTACAAAAAATGCGCATAGAATACCACTTACATTTATCTAGGAGAGTTCATGAAATACTTATTTTTAATAAACTTTTACAGATAAATTAGCATGGATGAAAAGCAATCACATTGGACAGGCATTTACATACTCTAATCATTGGCTTGGATTTATTGTCTCTTTGCATCTGAGATAAATATGTTAGAATTTTATCATTAGCTTAATGAATTACAGTAGTGTTTTCCTCTAATGTAATCCACAGATCACTGTGGTTTTGTAACCAGAATTCTAAATATTGTGTGTCAACTCTGTTGTTTTCAGTTATGGGACACAGGGCAAAGTGAAACACTTTCAGGAGATGGGAGAAGCAGCAGCATTAAATATTAAACATTTAAATGAGGAAGCACTGATTAATTCATAATATTCTGAGCATCTCATAAATAGTTAATACTCATATCTTGCTTCGATTGGATATTACTTAATTGAAGCCCTGGTCACTATAAAACTACTTACTTATCAGTTTTAATCACAGGCTCACTTTACAAACTAATCCATTTCCCTTTAGGTAAATATAATTTTGAATTTGTCCCTATTTTTAATTTACTCATATGCAAGAGCAAAGTGAAAAATTAATGATGTTTAATCAATGGTTCAATATCTGTTTCACATTTGAATCACAATTATCATTAAAAAGCAGCTTGCATTTGCACATTCTTAATAAAGTGAACTTAGAAAAGATGTATAAAGAAGGTTGTCACCTAGTGACAACTTGGCCTTGATTTTAGTGTTTTGGTGGCCTTTCATTCAGTAGGTATTTAGCACCTACTATGTGCCTTGGCCCTGGGACACAGGAAGAGTGAACGTGACAGACACAGTCCACTCTTCTGGAAGGATTAGGAAGCTCGTTGAAGCAGTTAGAGGCTGAGCAGATAATTGTCCAAGTAATTACTTAGTTACAATATGGTAAGTGCAGAGCAGGGGCATGAGATTCTGTGGGAATGTTTAATATTTACAACATGCCTGGGGCGCAGCATTAGGAAAAGTCTCCCGCAGGAAAAGAAGCTGTGACAGGGCTTTGGGTTGGGGTAACGGTGGTTGGGAGAAGGAAGTGCATTCTGGGAAGAGAGGACCACACATGGGAGCTGTGAGTTCTCCCAGTCCTTAGAAGGGATAAACTAATCAGGTTCCATGTTCAAAATAGTATTACAGATGTTCTCTCTAAATTACAATTAGCTACTGGAAGGTGACTGAGAGCCTTAGAGAAACGGTAGTATGATTGTAGTTTGTAGTAATGGATTGGGTGTTCCTGATCCAGATTGGTCTTACATAAAGGAATAAAATAATAGGATTTCTTTGTTAGGGTTTGGGCTGAGGAAGGATTTTCTCATAGCAACTGATTTTTGACCTGTAGTAGTTTCCTCTGCTTCACTGGTAACTTTTTTCAATTAAAAAAAAAAATTTTAAAGAATACAAAATAGTGGTAGAAAAAAAATATTAGAAACGGTAGAAGATTTCACTAAATAAAGTAATAGGGATTCAACAATGTCTGCTGTATTACATGGTGCTGTCTTTTGGGAGCTCCTCTACTACCCTGGGAGATGCTGATCTTTGATAGTGATTCAAGGATTCATTCTATCTGTGGCTTGCCTTTTCTTTTTATGAGCTTGCTTAGCTCTTACCATAATCTTCTTGCAATGTACTTTGGCGGTGAAATGGAGATACTGCCAGGTGGAGCTCCAAGGAGGTCCAGAGATTAAAAAAACAGAAACCCTGGAGCTGAAACTTCAGACTCCTCACAGAGCACACCCTGCAAACTCTCCCTGCAGTGGGCCTAGGGAGGCATGGGTTATGGGTGCTGTATAGGACCTGGCCAGCCCTATTATTTCGAAATGAAACAAATGTAGAACCGCTCCCAGCACCCAGAGCTCAGCTGGTGTTGGGGTTTGGGGTCACTGATTTTCGCATCAGTGCCTGTACACCAGGAGGTGTGAGCTGCTGAGCTTGCCCGTTGTGGCCCACCCTGCCACACTGGAAGCTAACACAGCCCATGACCTAGGAACCTGCTAATCTGAGCCTGCCAGTTTTTGTCAGTCAGGGATTAATTTTCAGGAAGGAGACATAGGTGTAGCACATCTGGCTTCCTAAGCCTTCCTATGCAAGATAGGTACTACCATACCTGCTTTTCTTTCTCAACCCTGATTTATTTTTTCTGTATTTAGGACAGGGTCTACAGGGTCTACAGGGTCTCTACACAGATTGTACTCGTAGTGATTCTCCTGTTTTCAGCCTCCCAAGTGCTGGGATTACAGGCTTTGGCACCATGCCTAATCTCAGTCGCCATCTCAGTGCACCCCACCGGCAGTGCTGGCACGGCACGCTGGGGATCAAACTCTGGCCACTGCGCTCTGTCTAAGCGGGCACTTTAGTCTATTGAACTATCCGGCTGGTCCCCTCAGCCCTGATTGATGCCACCAAAAGTTGGAAGCCAGGGAATGCCTGATGATTATGATGTAATCAGTGAAGTGTTTCATGTAGAGCTCAAATCACCCTAACTCGCACAGAACGTGTCTTGTGCTGGAACTTCAGGTCTTGTTTTCTGCCTGTTGGGTGAATGAGGCACTGCAGCATTTCTTCTCAGGAGAACACAGTACCAGAGAATTCTTCGTCCTCTGTGCTCAGGCCTACGCATCTGTCTCTGTTCAGGAACTGCCTATAAATGCCCTCATGCTTTGCAGCAAAATCTGTTATTACTATGGGACAGTAATTCACTAGCAAACTATTCTGGTACCACGGCATAGCTACTAGGGGACCTTACCATGGCTCTATTTCCAGTCTCCTGGAGTGGTCCGTCCTCAGACTCCATCACTTGCACCACCGTGAGCCCCACTGCAGCCAGCGAATCCACAGAGCTCTGGTTTTGGTCAGTGGGGTGCCCACGCCCTAAACCAGGCTGACCAGGTCTAAAATGATATTGCCATCTAAAACTGACTGAATTTTGAGGGAATTGCTTGTATATGAAGGTTAAAAGGACACCAGTAATTTCCAACGTGTTATTTCCGAAAGGAGTTGTTTGGGGTTTCTTCAGTTTCGTGGGTTCACACAGTACCTAGCTCTGTTCCCAGTACAGTTGCGCCTCAGGAGCAGATCCTCATATTTGTGCATCTAACTTTAGCCTCAAGAAGGCCTCATTATATTCCCATTGTTTATACAGCTAAATATATGTTTCTGGGTATTAGATATATTTCTAGCCCAAGGCTGCTCTTACAATTTCAGTCCAAGTGGTGGCTCAGTGCCTGTCTTGGTTATCTTCTCCTTGCTTGGACAAAATACCTGACACCCACGAGTAAAAGGGTAAAAGGTTGATTTTAGCTCATAGTTTGTGGAGATTTCAGTCCCCAGTCAGCTGGCTACAAGGCAGGTGGCTTGGCAGCGGGGCCTGGCAGAGGGGAACAGTCCATGGCAGGACAGCAGGAAGCAGCCCTCCTTCTTCCCCTCTCTATTTTATCCAGGTTGCAAGCATGTTGGTTGATTCCACCAACACATAGGGTGAGTCTTCCCTCCTGTACAGGTCTACCACCTGCACTGAGAGGTATGCTAAACCAATCAGTGGACTAATCCAGTATCACACACGCATGATCCCATGTCAACACTCACAATCCCATCAGCTCCCCCAAACCTCACCTATGAGCATAAGAGGCTTTGGGGAGACATCTAGGTAGAAGCCACAACAGTGCCTCGTCCTATCTCCGATGTGTGCATACCCATCTGAACCCTATTACGACTAGGTCAGATCTTCTTTCTAGCAGAAAAAGGGGAAGTTAAGGTTGTAGTGACATGAACGTTTTTGTCTATCTTAGGTTATGTATTGTATTGTATTTAGGAGGAGGCCATTGTCATCAATAAATCATGGTAGGGAAATAGTTACTACTGGCCCAGTCTGCACAGTGGCATCAAAGAATGTAAACATACTTTTGAAAGTTTTGTTTCTTAAAACAATCCTAGTTGCCATTTCTGTCACTTGAGGCAAAGCAGTGGTTGTCCAGGTTTGATACTTCAGAATGATTTGCAATCCCTGGTAGGCTTGTAGAGTCCCTGTTCTTCCCTTCTGTTAGTCCCCTGTCTTCTCTGACAGTCCTGTTTTCTTAGATCTTTGGGAGCGATTGAAAATCTGCAGCCCTACTGTGATTCCTATACAGAAAAGTGAACCACTCTCGGAGACCCACAAAGTCAAGAAACGTATCCCTTATTCTATTAAATAAATATTTCCGGATCAGAAAGACAAACCCTGCCTGATCGCACTTCTATGTGAAATGTAAAACAGAAGAACTCACAGGAGCAGATAATGGTATGGTGGGTGCCAAGGGCTGGAGGGAGGGTCAGGGAAGAGGCTGGTTAAGGAGTGCAGATTCTCAGGAGGAGTAATTTCTGGAGATTTGTTGCATAGTACGCTGACTGCAGTTAATTATAATGCTTACTTGAAAATTACTGAGATCAAATCTTAAATGTTTTCACAACACATATACACACACAGTGTAAAGGAGAAAAGCTTTTTTCTTTTTTTGATACAGGGGATCAAACTCAGGACTTTGGGGCCGGGGAGATGGCTTGGTGGAATAAGTGCTTCCCTGGCAAGCGCAAGGGCCTGAGTTCAATCCCTGGTTCCAACAAAACAAAACAAAAGTCAGGACCTTGTGCTTGCGAGGCCGACACTTATGACACTGAGCTATCTCCCCAGCCCAAGCCGAAAACATTTATTTTGGCTCGTGGTTTCAGCGGCTTCCATCCATGGTTGGCGGCCTTCAAGCCCCAACCTTCACGTTGGAAGGGTGCCATGGAGGGGGGCTATCACTGCATGGCAGCCAGGAAGCAGAGGGACGGAGAGAATCAGGCAGAGGGCAGTGGCGTGGGGCCAGGAAGCAGCAGAGGCACAGCCCCAGCGTGGTGCTTCTTCCAGCTGGGCCCGTGTCCACTCAGTAGGAGCTCATGAGTGGACTAGACCGACCGGAAGGTCACCCTCAGTACCTGAGTCACTGCAGAACGTTTTATACTTAAACCATAAGAGCATGTGAGGTAATGAGAATGTTAACAAAATCGCTTGCTTGCAAGTGTTGGAGATAAGAACATAGTGTTTGCTTTTTAGTATAGATCTGTACTTTGAATATGTAAATTAAATATGGCAAGTCAAATTGTAAGTCACAATTGTTTTAAGCCTAATACACAATAATAATATAGATATTAATACTCAATAATGCTAAAGTATAAGTTAGTATAGAAGAAATTATATGATCATGGTATCTTAAAATTATGATGTCATATGTCAGCTTATTTAAAGAGATGCCCCTGCCTTCCTGGTGAGTTCTCTCTTGGCCCAAGCACCCTGTTATTCTGGACCCCTGAAACCATGTTGAGGGAGGGAGTGTCACTGGCAGACTCAGCCTCGTTTGTCACACTTTGCTTGTAAAATAGTAGCTCACTTTTTGATTATTACCTGGCAAGTCGGAGAGAGCTGTTGTCTAGTTGAATGTCAGAATTTGTGTATATGTGTGGAGCAAAATGTTGAAAGTAATGACTTCTGGACAATAATGTTTCAGGTGGTTTTTATCTTTAAAAAGCAACAAGAACACTCCCACCCCCCAAAAAAAAATTAGAAGCAGCCTTTTAAAGGAAAAAAAAGCTGGAATTCTTCCATGTCCTTTGATAATCTTGACCACCTTTCTTCTTCTTAGTAGTTTCAGTTGTGTAAAAGTGTTTTAGCTTCCATTTGGTGGAAACATGGCACCTTGGAATTATGGTTAGAGTACAGCGAGCAGAAGTCTCCGTACATTTTTCTCTCTTTCAGCTGCATGAAAGCTCTCCAGTGCGACAGATACATCTGCCGAGGGCGTAATCTATCTTATGGAAGTTGTATCAGTGTATTTGTGCCTGATGACCTGGGGGCAGAGGGAAGGGAAGGTGACAAAGGTGGCAATGCCCTCCACAGAGGAAGAGTTGCCTTTGAATGGTTACTGAGTAAGAGCTAACTTCAATTTAGCCTTGATCTTTGGCAAAAGAGGTTGTTATCAATTCCGTGCGAACGTTTTCTTGCTTGGATTGAATCCCAAGTGTCCTCCTGTTATTAAGATAATAGGCAACCTGTGAATTACTTTACTAACAAATGAACTGTGAGGATTTGCATTTTACATATCTGGTCTCTGATCCATTATCTCATCAATAACTCAGATTGATTTCATTGAATGTAGAAACAGTTGTTTTAACTAGAAATTTGATTATCAAAAGGTTTAAGATTTGGTCATCTTATCAGTGTTTAGATGCAAAGTTTATGCCTAGAGACCTTCTAGGGAGTCCTGGAATTTAAGAGAGAGCGTTGTCAGGATTGCGAGTCGAGGCCCACATCTGGAGAGAGGCCTGCAGATGAAGAAGCGGCTGCCACAAGCAAGAATTGTTCTTTAGAGAATTAACATAATGGTGCAAAAGTCTCCCCATTTTGTGTTTCATCTTCATTAAGAAGTTGAGTCCTGTCCAATGGTAGTTTAAAGTTTAATAACAGATGTAACAGGCTGAGCATATAAAGTACCATGCATTATTATTGAAAATTCTTATAATTATGTTATTTAATTACTGAGTCGCAGCAGCCTCACTCTGCAGGTATGCAGAGGCCCGCAGTCTCAGGTGCCCCAGTGCACAGTGGAGCTGGGGCGGGAACCCTCCTCTGCTCCGGTAACTGCGCAAGGGCAATAGGGGCAATGAGGATCTTTCCCCTTCGTGTTACTTTCTTGAGTTGCGTATCTGTAGAAAACACGATTAAGTCAACCTTCAGTAAATATATCACTAACACAGACCCTACATACAAAAAATAACAAAATATATGTGAGTTTATCGAGTTTCACAAACTGAGCACACATCCAGATCTCTTTCACCGAGATCAACATTTATAAATAGTGCTTTTCTGTTTTTGAGATGCGATTTTGCTTTGCTGCCCAGCCTGGCTCTGAACTTGCAATCCTCCTGCCTCAGCCTTTGAGGTAGCAGGAATTATAGGCCTGCGCCATCATGGTCCTTATTGAATCCTACGGTTACATCGAGTTTTGTGTCTTCCTTTTTCTACTTCACATTTTATTCTCAAGCATATTTCATGCCGATACGTAATCAAACAGGTGTACAGTAACTTATGTAACCATTATTTGAATATTTGGTATTTGGGCTGGTGCAGTATTTTTTATTTTTATCAATAAAATTGTACTTCGTAGTGGAGCGTAACAGCCTAGTGCACCTTTCAGTGTGTCCTTAGGATACATTTTTAGAAGAGTAATTCTTAGCCCCAATGTTTTCTAGTTCCTAATACAAATTACTCTGAATGGTTGTGCCAGTCTATCAATGTTCAGGAGTGCCCACATGTTCATGTGTGTATAGGGGTGTGTGTGTGTGTGTGTGTGTGTGTGTGTGTGTATCTAAGCCTTTCTGATAAATAACTTGATATCTGACCACTAGTTGGATGTTCTTTCATTAGTAATAAAGTTAATATGTTTTCATTTGTTTGTTGGAGGTATTTTTCTATTTCTTTTATATAGAGAATATTATATAACTACATTATTTCTCCTTATATTTTTTGGTTTCTTTAGAAGCCAAAACTTCAGGAGAATTGATCTTTTTTTTTGTATTTAGGGCAGGGTGTTCAGGGTCTCACTGTGTAGATTGGACTCATAGTGATTCTCCTGTTTACAGCCTCCCAAGTGCTGGGATTACAGGCGTGCACCTTTGCGCCAGTCTTAATTGCCATCTCAGTGTGCCCCGGGGACAGGGCCAGCATGGCAGAGAGAATGACTCTTTTATTTCAGAAAAATTTAAGTGATTAAATAAATGTCCTTTCCATGACCACTTTTTCAAATCATATTTTTGAGAAGAACATTCCTGGAAGCTGCTCCAGCCAGGTGCAGATGATGTTTGCACTGTCACCTCCTGCCTTCTTGTGTCCCTGTAAAGTTCCTCACAGGTTACTGCAATCTCCTGTGGGGACTGCTTAGGAGCTTTAAATGCGGCCGCCGTGGCACATGCACTCTGGAGGCTGAGGCGGGAGGATTGCCGTGAGTCGGAAGCCAGCCTGGGCTACAGAGTGGGTTCAAGGCCAGCCCGAAATGCGCAGCGAGACCCTGTCTCCGAAAAAAGTTTTAAGCTACCTTTCTTACGCCTAAAAGAATACATTATTTTGGAAAGATTTGAATAGGTGAAATACAACATATTCAGATAATTTAATTATAATTTAAAATGTCCACCATCACTATTATATTTTCTATATATAGAATATGATTGGATTATATTTTAGATCATTTTAACTCAACTTTTTTTGTTTTGTAGTGCTGGGGATTGAACTCAGTACACTTGCTAGGCAGGCGCTTATTTAACTGAGCTCTCTCCCTGGCCCTTAACTCAAATTTTAATATGAAATTTAAATTATAAATAAAATTAAAGTGCTACATTGAAAAGCTTATAGTTGGGTATTTGGTTCATGGAAAAGTTTTGATATTAAGGTTTATTTTCAGGCTTCATATATATGTATCAGCAGCACAAGTGCCTGCCTGGCAATATTCTTGAAGCCTGAAAGTAAACTTTAATATCATAACTTTTCCATATAAAAGCTTCTTTTAAAGCTTTTTTTTTTTAATGCTGGGGCCTGAACCCAGGGCCTTTGCACTGAGCTACATCTCCAGGCCTTTTTATTTTATTTTATTTTTTATTTTTATTTTTTTTGGTGGAACTAGGGATTGAACTCAGGCCCTTTGCTTGCCAGGAAAGCGCTTATTCCACTGAGCCATCTCCCCAGACCCCCTTTTTAATTTTTTGAGGCAACATCTGCTACATCACTGACTTACCCATGTTGGCACGCTGGGTCGAGCTTGTAGTCCTCTTGCCTCAGTTTCCCAGAGTGTTAGCATTGCGAATGTGCACCTCAGCACCCAGCCAATAGATTCAATTTTTATAAACATACTTGGGAGAAACATAATTTTGCTTGGAGACAGCAAAATTTTAATGCAGTAGTAGGAAAGAACCCATTTGCAGGAACATAGGTGGGCAGGGGCGGGCAGCTCTTCAGCTTGGTGTGCCTCTTTGGAATCACTTGCCTCTGGTTCCAGCACCCACCTGGACCCTGAGCACCCGCTGCCAGGGCTGGCACATTATGCTGTGTTTTGTGTAATCCACACAAATAAGCCACAGTCCTGAGCCTGTTAGGATGAGGCCATTTTAACATGTTTGTTTTAATCCTTATGCTAACATTCTAATCTCCAGATGCTCTAAGCATTGAGCTGGTCTTTCCTCTTTTGGAAATAAATTCACCAAAATATTCTCCCTGTGCCCAAGGGTACTTGGAGACTAACAGCTTCACCCATTGTTGTTCTTCGCTCTACATTTTGGTGTCAACTATGTCCAATTTTTCCTTGTTGTTTTCCATAAATAACTGCTAGCCATACAATAAGGAGATAACTGATTTGGTTTTCCAGTTGGAACAGGCCATAGAGATTGTACAGCCCTTCGGATTCTCAAAGGAAATGCATTCTGAGGCCAGCAACAGCCATGTGAGATTGCTAAGGAAATCCCGTAGGGAATGGTGTGACCACACAAGCTGGTGGGCACTGTACCTACCTAAGGCTTAAGCTCAGAAGTTCGCAGGAGATTGTGCTGACCTGATGTCCGTGGGCCATGTTTAGCCTGCAGGTCTCTAACTTGCAATCTCCCTAATTTTCTTATTTTAAAAACAAACTGATCTTGGAAAAAATATGCACGAGTGAGGATTAGAGACCAAATTTTCTGACTTCAGTTCACTGATTAAATAGCTGTTCAGTGTCCACTTCCTTTAGATACTTTCATATGTTTATTAAATTATTATGTACATTCTATCTGTTTAAAAGGTAGGCATGAGGCTGACAACAATAAATAACATCTTGATAAAAACGATGCCTGAAATAGTATAGGAAAAAGGGTGAAATTTTAGAAGTGCATAGAGGGTAGGATGCTTTTCTGCTGCGTAGGTACAGTCGCATCCACTGAAGTCTCAGCTCCAGCGTGGTCCCCACCACATAGTAGGTACCCCAAAAGATGTGTATGATGTAAGTAAATTATGCATTTGCTTTTAGTCAGGGTGAGTTTGAATGTCTCTGAGATAGTCAAGTGGCGTTGTCAAGTAGATGTCTCCACTGAAGGGGTGCAGAACTAGAGCTTTAGGAGAGAGACTGGGGTCCACTGAGTGTAGGTGACATAGGATCTGAGAAGAGGCATGGGGCTGGAACTAGAACAAGTGCATAGAGGGCATAGACCTAGGGCAGAGCCTCAGGAGAGCCAGTCTTGGGGCGGGCTTGGCCAGGAAGGGACCAGAAGGCTTTTCTTGTTACATGGGGCAAAAAAATAAGAGCCTTGAGGCTCACTGAGGCTAACGAAGAGCAATGAGAATGGTACAGAGGAGTCCAGTAAGCCGAGGACCTGCCGTTGGACTGGAAAATGTGGAAGTCACTCCTGACTTTGGAGAGGGCTGTTCTTATAGCATATTGAGGTGGAAGCCACATTAAGACTGGTTGGAAGAGTGAATGGGAGGTGTGGGAAGGGGAGCAGCAACATAGAGACAAAAAAGGCATGGTGGTTTGATAACTTACATGATTATAGGCCAACTGAATGCTCAGGAAATTCAGCAAACTATAATGTCCTAGTGAGGAATGCAGAGAACTTCTGTCCACTTATTCACTGGCCATGTACTAAGTACTCTATGGTGCTAGAGAGATAAGTGCATCATATTAATGCTTCAGTGTAGCCACTATGTTTGTAGATATTGATAGCTTTGTGTTTTAGGTATTGGTAGTACATGGCAAGCAGTGAGGTACATACATAGAGTAAAATGCTAGGATCCCTCCTAATATAATTTGTTCTTGTGAGATTGTTCCTTTATCCAGGAACAGGCAAGGTGAATTCACTGTCAACCTCAAACCCCTTTATACCTAGATTAATGGAAATCCTAAGTCAATGAGAAGCCCTCTTCTGACTCTGGAGGCTATGCTGGCTCCAGACCCAAGGAATAGATGTTGCCTCCACCAGCAGTAATAGGAGCATATGCTGCCAATCAGAGCAGTTGCCTAGCAACAGGAGGAGATGGTGCTGTCTGTGGCTGTGTGGGGACGGTGTATGCAAACTCTGGATGCTTGATACACAGATGATTACACGGACCCTCTGCATCATGTTGTTAGCCCTGGTTCTGAGGCAGGGGAGCTGGACTAACTTTGGAAGCTGTATATGAAGAGGGGGAATATAGGATACAATCATCTGGCTAAGTAGATAAGTATTCAAAAACAGGATTTAGGTTTCTGGCTATGGCTTAAGCTTCGAGAATAATGGGCTCTTGGCAAAAGATAAAGTATATCTCATGAAGACAAGAAATAATGTGTCTGGCAGGCATGCATGCTCATTGAACAGGAGGAAGTTGGGGACAAATGCCCGATAATCTGGAAAGAAAAGATATTGCAAAGAATACCAGATATGAAATAAAAGAACCACAAAGGAAACAGTACACAGGGTGGATATGAAACTTTAATATTAAGTGATAATTGAACTCTTAGCTGTTATTGAGATTTGAATGTGTCATACAAGGTGACTTCCTTTGTGACTCTCCCTTGCTTTGAAAGGAGTTCAGACAAATCCCACAGTGGCATAGTATGCATTAACAAATAAGCATTTTGAGGGGGACATCTGAAAGACATGGACAAGCAAAATAGGTTTTCGCTGCCCCTTCATCATCCTGTGGAGGGATGGGCTGGGGTTAGAGTGCTGCCGAAACCTTGGTGTGGGTCTATGTTTCAGCGGGGACCCTCCTTTTCCTTCGTTCATCCTTTGTACATAGCAAATGGAAAACAGAAGTCCACCTAATCCAGTCTGCTTGGGTTAGGTCACTGGAAACCAGAGCTGTCTGGGAAGCCCACCTGCTCAGCCTCTGGAAACCTTGGGCTGCTGGGAGTTGGCCACACCCACTGGGAAAGGAAGACCTTAGGTCTGTGGGAGCTACACTTGGGTGTACCCTCTCTCTCCCACTGCAAGGAAGAAGACTCTGACCAGCCAGCTCCAGGGCGAGCTAGGCTTGTGGGCCATTCTGCTTGCTGCTGGTTGCAAATCGGCTTAGAAAGCGTGTGTTCTGTGAAAAAAGAATAGAGACTGCTGGGTGCTTGCATGCCTTCCCACACTCCATCAGCTCTGAAAGCTATTTGCTAGATTTTCCAGGAATTTTGCCAGCCAGTTGTTAAACAGCAATTATGAAAAATTAAATTATTGAAAATTTAATATTAAATAAATTATATTAAAACCAAGGCAGTGCACACTAAAACCCGTTGCTTCCTGGTTGTTTTGCTACACTTCCTAGTGCTTTTGCCTCCTGCATCTGGAAGGGGTAAGTGCTCTGTGGGGGAGGGGAGGAGAGGGTGCTGCTTGCTGCTCATCTGAGTGTCCGGTGAAGCACAGTGGAGACTGGAAATAAGCCATAAAGGATCCCATAGTATTTATACAACAGCACAAACCAGGGCCTTTGGCCTGGAGAGGCAGCTGTTGGCATTTACAGCTCATCACCGCCGGTGACCCTGTGACCCTGCCAAGGAGCTCTGCTTCTCACTCTGGGTGTCCGTGTCTCTGTGCCAGGGGACCTGTGGAGGGTCACTCAGCTCCTGCCTACGCACACTGTAGCAGGGATCACCTCCCCCTATAGAGCCCTGCACAGGGAAGAATGGGTGTAAATACCTCAGCTCCCTTGAGTCCCATGTGGAATGATTTTGAGGCCAGCAGTTGTACCTCTTCCCAATATTTGTCCACTTTATTAAGTTTCATTAGTCTTTCATTAGTCTTCATTAGTCATGCTATTTTGTCTTGTGTCCTTTCTGGATGTCCTCTTGTCATGGCTTGGGGTTTTTGCAAGGGAACAATACACTTTATAAGATTATTTAATGAGCACCCAAAGAATCCTATACAAAGAGTGCAGGAAATCTATACACACACTAAGGACCAAAGAATCCAGCCTGGATCCTAATATCCTGCAGGAGTCCAGCTGAAAACCTAGAGCCAATAACGTGCCTCTCACAAGTCCAGTTGGAAGCCTATCAATTTTTATTTCTTCTTTTGAGTTCTTATACTAGGGAGACTATACAATATTTACACATGTGGGTCTGGTTTATTTCACTTATGAGTATATCTTCAGCTGCCCTCGACAATGTGTCATGCAGGATTATTTCATGCATCTGTGCTGGGAAAGTCTAAAGGTCAGGGGTGGAAGTTAAAAAGTCTGCACCAGCCGGATGAAGGATCTGTGCTAGCAGGCTGAGGGATCTGCACTGGAGCCAGGAAGGGACACTCAAAGTAAGCACTAGAGCTCCCTGGGAAGGTACCACAGCCGTCCTCAGCAACAGGGAGGTCCCAAGCTCCTCCAGACATGAGGAAAGCTGAGTTCCTATCAGGAAAGCCAACATGACAAGCTTCTTCGGGAGGCTGAGCAGTGCACCATCTTCCCCTCCAGAGTTGGGAAGCAATGATTGAGATGAGGACCAGCGCTTCCCCAAATGAGCTGTATCCATTCTCAGTGACCCTGAGGTCCCATGCTCTGACAAGAACAGCCAAGCTCTAATTCAATGAGAAGAAAGAAGTGTCCTAACAGTGTTTGAACAGAATATCCTGTCTGCTTCTTGTACTATGGATAACTACTAAGAAGATAACAAGGTACAGTGTATTGATTATCAAAACTGCCCTATTAATCAATTGGCTGTGAAACTCTCATTCATATTTATTTCTCAATAAAAATAAATAAAAAAAAGAACAGCCAAGCTCATCAGGAAAACCAGCATGACAAGGTCCTCCAGCAGATCAGCCCCAGAGGACTAGCAGTTTTTAACAGGTCCAACAGCTTCTCCAAACAGCTTTCCCTGTAGCCTCTCCACAGCTTCTCCCATTCTCCCTGTTGTGCTGCGGGTGCCAATCCTCAGGTGGGCCTCCCGCTCCCAGCACTGCACTAGTTCAATTCAGCTGGGTGTAACAAGGTGACCACCAGCTAGCAACCCACTATGCCTCTCTTCTCAGTGTTACTTTTTGCTTTTGTGCTAGTGTGTTCTCCCCTTGCCCCAAGGTCTGCTTCTGAGAGCAGTTTAAAAGAGAGATTAGCAGTAAATGGAACATGCAGCCTATGGGGGAACTTTGGGGTAGGGCGAAGCAAAGAGTTCAAAGTGTGGTATCCTAGGAACCGACAATAAACCAGCTAGCCAAATGGTGGGCAGGGAAAAATTGGCAGGAAAGCAAGGTAGAAAAATCATGAGGGACTTCAACTGTATTTGCCCAGTTCTGATCCTAGTAAAAGTGGAGGCCTGTCCACTTAAAACAAACCTCTGCTAATAATAACCCAGTAGGGGCTTACCCAGTGGTCTGGGGATGCAGTGATGACTGAGATGTTGCCACTTGGTCCAAAAACCAGCGATGGACAACCAGATGTATGCACAAGTATTTCAAGGTAGAAAGTGGCAAGCTTCAGAGTGGAGAGTGACTGTACTCAGGGGAAGCAGGGAGGTTTGAGTGGAGGAGTGCCCTGGAAAAGGTAACATTTAAATGAGGCTTCTTGAAATTGGAAGGATTTCAAGAGAAAGAAAAATGGAGAGGAGAGAATTCAGGGTGGACACGGTGGTGAGAACCAGGGCCATTACCTGGGGAAACAACGCTTTGTTTGGATGTGGAAAAATGTGTAGAAGCATCCAGTGGGGAAAAGCCTGGGAAGAGGCAGCCTAGAGGTTGGTCTGGGATTCCGTGGAATGTCACCTAGATAACGAGTTCCTAGGGTGCAAGAAAACTAGTGAAGATTCTGAACCTCTGGTCAGGTGCTCCAGAAGAGCATTTGTAAGACACTAGGGGGAAAGGAGCCTCTTAGCAGTACACCCTACTTACACATTTTAACTTTTAATACTAAAAACTGAAGCAGAGAGGCTCCTGGTCAGCTTAGATTCCCGAAGATACTTTAAAGCACAGAAAGAATAGATTTTTAACATTCTTATCACAAAACATGGTAAGTTGATGAGATAATGATTATGTAATCGGCTTAATCAACTATTTCTACAATGTGTACATAGATCAAAAATCACATGGCTCCCCATAAATATATACACATGTTATCAATTAAAATAAAAATTTTGGAACTAAAGGCAGAGAGACACACATAACCAAGAGTAAAAAGTAAAAGAATGTTTTCCAAAAGTCCAAACTTAATATGAACTGAAGCACAGCGAGACACATCATGTGATTGGAAAGCATTTCTGTGGCGGGTGGAACTGTGCCTAAGATCAAATGGTGAAGCCCACCCCTGGTACCTCAGAGTGTGACTGTGCTCAGAGATGAGGTCTTTCAAGAGGCAGTTAGGCCAAAGGATGGTCTTCGTAGTGGCCCTGATCTAGCACGACTGGTTTCACTTAGGAGGAAATGTGGGTCCAGCCATGTGCACATTGAAGAAAGACACACTGAGAAGTGACCCCACTGCAGTTGAGGAGAGAGGGCTTGGGAGAAGGCAAGTGTCCAGGTGCTTTGGTCTCAGGTTTAGCCCCCAGAGCTCTGAGAATGCGAGTCGTTCTGGATAAGCCATGCATCGTGGCAGCCTGAGCAGGCTACTGCACGTGGCAGGACCTGAGAGATGATGGAGTTGAGAGCCTGGAAGGGGTGATGCCTGCAAACATCAGTATTCTCAGGGTTTGTATTTGCGAGCTCACCTAGAGCTAACATTTATCTGTCATCTCCAAGTCAGTATTTGAGGCAGCTTCGTGTTCATTCATAGGCATGTGCAGAGCAGAGGCCATTTGGGGATGACCGCGTGTGCACTTTCTTGGCTGATGCTGGGTACTGCCTTCTGGTGTTGGCTCTCATTCTGTGAACAAGGGCCCTTTTCTCCACTATAGTGCCATGTTTCATAGGGTTTTTTTTTTTCCTTTTTGCTTTTTATTGGTGACTACACTGGTGAAAATGCCCCGCAACCTGGTGTAGTGACAGATTGTCAGAAAATATGGAGAAAGTACAGCTGGTAGATAAGCTTCCTTCAGGCATGAGTGATAGAGCCATTGGTGGCGAGTTCGGTGCCAGTGACTCAGTGGTACTTACTAAATGATGTGTCTTGAAATAAGAACCCAGACAACACAAGATTAGGTTTTGGTCAACTGAGGAAACCGTAAGCAGCAGTTTGCTGTGGGACCCCAGGAGCCTCGGCTTACTAGCTGCTAATAAGTGTTCGTGGACACTTCAGTAACATAACTATGACAAATCGCTGGCAGCTATCATATGAAGCTGCAAGACGATGGGGGAGTAGGCTCACTCAAGTTCTGCCTTCCCTTCCTCCCGAGGCTATTCCAAATGAGAACTGTAGAACACTAGTCCTTTGGAGGAGAGCTGGAGACCCCGGTGTTCGTGAGACTACATAAGCAATGGGAGGAAGCTGTAGTTCTGCAGCTGTGGTGCTGAAAAATTGCACAGGTGGTCCCTGAACTCTGTCTCTGTTCCATGGCTAATAGTCGTGCTGCAATAAGACGGCAGCAAACTGCAAGCCATCTCTTGATGCTGGTTCATTAATAAATTCTAGAAATTCCAGTAACCTAATAGCCACAGAAAAGAGAGAAGTACATGTGGTTATCCAGCAGGAATCCCCACATGCCATGATAACTTAACATCATCATCTCACCTCTAACTTCTTTTTGTTATTAGAACCACAACGTATGTAACAATGGTTAAACGTCTTTTGAAGGCATACCTGCCAAATCAGGAAATGCTAAGCCTTTTCTGTTACTAATTCACAGTCAGCCCTGTTTGTCAAGAACGCAACGCCCAGGCTCTGCTCTACCTCGCTCTCCCCAAAATCACTGCAACTGTGGCTACTCAGTCTGGATTTTCTCAGCCCACAGCAGACAAAGAAAATTTGTCCACATATGTGAGGCCTCCCAAAAACAGGTGTCCCATGACTTCCTCATCTTGTTAAACAGATTTGTACTAGGAGGAAACTGCAGTATAATAAAAACCAAAATGGCTTTTTACTGTAGTGAAATTCTTATGTGCTCTCATTTCCGTACAATTATGATTTTTAGTCCACTGATACCCTTTGTTGGAAATTCTGTTTCCCACGAGCTAGCAGTTGAGGACTTTTCATATCACTATAATTGAACTACCCCAAGACCACCTATGCAAAATTCACCAGGGATTTCCATTGTTAAATATGTAGATTTATGGGTTTCATTCCAGTTATACAAAATCAGAATCTTCAAGGGGACTGGGAACCTCAATTTTAACAGTTTTTTCAAGTGATAGAAAGCTTTGGTTTTAGAGGAAAAATTACTTAGGGAATTTAATAGGCTGATGTTTCTACCAAATATTATTTGACTAAAAAGTAGGAATTTTGTCAAAGTTAGTACATAGAGGCTGAATACATCTGTGTTGGCTACCTGTGTTCATTATTTTAAAGTCTGTTGAGAACTATATTTTAAATAGGAATTTCTGTGCACAAATAGTTGTAAGCAAGATGAACGTTTATAGAAGCGTATTTTTATGTTAACCTTTTATTCAGTTTTCAATTTTAAGATTTCCATTACAATATTTAAATGGCAAGGGAATACCCATCTCTGACAAAACTAAACAAAAAAGGGGATACA
>NDGM011057469.1:0-11036 GCA_002564305.1 Octomys mimax
AAACTGTCCTACTAATCGGTTTTGAAACTGTCTCATTGCTATTTGTTTCTCAATAATATTATTTTAAAAAACAAAAATAAACAAAACAAAGGATTAGGATGCAATATGTGTATGTACCAACTCCTCAAAATAAATATATTAACCATTACATATATCAAGCATGCACTGAGAAATAAAAATCAAGGTCCTGAAAAAAAAATCTAAAAAAGAACAACAAAAATAAATTATTAAATGGACTGCCTTGCTGTTTTGTCAGGAGCTTCTTATTATATTATGTAATGTGCAGTTAACAGGAATATAAAATATCAATAAAATAAAGTATT
Organism: Octomys mimax; assembly: GCA_002564305.1. Classification (NCBI taxonomy): domain Eukaryota; kingdom Metazoa; phylum Chordata; class Mammalia; order Rodentia; family Octodontidae; genus Octomys; species Octomys mimax. Next base: position 324 of record NDGM011057469.1, read on the forward strand.
CATTTCTTAATATATACTGTAGATTTAGAGTAAACTTTAAAAATTCTTATCAGCTATGTACTTTCTTACAAAACCTAAGAGATAATATCAGAAATAGAACCCAAAATGAGCTACAATGTTAATCACAAACAAAAGACTACCAAAGAAATAGTTTTTGCTACAACTTGCACACCCGAGGCAGTCTTCACAAATGACAACTTCATGTTCCATGCATATGTCTCACTTACTCTGCTTAGCTTTCCTTTCCTGTGCAGCAGGCCATTCTTGTCACCTCCTGTCTTGCTATTTGGTCAAGAGCTTCCTACTATGTAGTACAATGTGCCCTTAGCAGGGAAATAAGGGGGGCCATGGAGATGGCTCAGTGGAATAAGTGTTTCCCTAGCAGGGAAATAAAACATCAATAAAGTAAAATATCAAATGTGTAATAAGTGCTTAGACTATAAATCACATTTTCACATCAGCTATTTACTTGGTTACTAAATCAGGTAGCTTTTTTTTTTTTTTCGGATCCGGACTTGGTTACTAAATCTAAGAAATATCGAAAATAAAAAAAAATACATGAACTACAGTGAAAATATGAATAGATCTCTAAAATAAAAATAACCTTGGCTTCAACTGTCACATTCAAGGCAATCTTCACACATGAAAATTATACGTTCCATATACAGGTATCACTATAATGATACCATATAGGTTTTGTTTTCCTGTCTTTTCTTGTAGGGCATAGTTGATATCCTTTTTGTTTTCCTATTGCTGTGGTAGGTCTTATATACTGAATCTGCTGGTTCACCTGTCAGCTCACCAGTATGGTCCACAATTTTTTTACATAGTTCCTGGGCAGAAACATTTTATTTTTCCTATGCTGTGAATGATCTCTTATGAGTTCCGGTCTCAATCTCCTAAGAAAATTTCTCTGTGGTACTTTACAAACTATCAAATTACTTTTGCTACACATGTTTATGATTGAGTAAAACACAACCATGGGCCAATGCTTCATGTTTCACCCCACATTATATTTGTTACATAACTCACAAATAACATCTATTATATCTTTGATTTCGTTGTAGAAAGTTTCTATCTCAGGCTTCTATTTTGTTATGATTTCCTTATCAATATTTCCATCATGGAGCAATGCTGACATGAGCACTACTGGTTTGTCTTTGTTTGTCCTATAGGTGGCCAATGTAAATCTTTCTGAAATTCTAACATTGTACTATGCAATTCTCCATTCTGAAACAGCAACATTTCATTTGGAATTTCTGCTTTGCTCATGCATACAGTTCCTGAGCTGGTTAACCAGTGCTCAGTTAGCAAATGTAACATCAATTGAAAACTAATAAACAAATATCACATTCTTATTAGTTTGGGAGATGGAAGTAACAATCTGTTCATAACATCATTCGGTTTATATGTATACAAATAACAACCTGATAGCTATATTTCAGGATAAGTTTCTAAATTGAAAGCATAAAAGTAAATAATCTTGGGGCCAGGGAGATAGCTCAGTGGAATAAGTGTTTGCCTGGCAAGAGCAAGATCCTAAATTCAATCCCTGGTACCACCCCCCCCAAAAAAAATGTTAATAATCTTTACATCTACAAGGGTATTTTTATGCCACATTTTGATCCATACCTTTTCAGTAAGTCATTTTGGATTTCTGCTATTACCATTAAAAATCTCTGCTGTGTAAAGCAGATCTATGGATACTTTCAGTTTGATATGAGTGAAGTCTTATAACAAATATATTCTTGGGCCGGGGAGATGGCTCAGTGGAATAAGCACTTGCCTGGCAAGCTCAAGGGCCTGAGTTCAATCCCTGGTTCCACAAAAAATAAATAAATAAATTCTTAATATGGCTATTGCTACATACAGAACATTTTATTTGCATTTCAGCCTTTGTGTGTTTCACAGCATCTTGTACCATTTTGTCTGCTACAATTTACAACATTGAATGGTGGTGCTACCATTCTGGGCAATATCTTTCACCCTTGCCAAGACGTTTGTTATATTTTCAGACCCAGTTCTAACATTGGGTCATCCAATTGGTTGCTTCACCATTTCACAAGATGAAGCTGCCAAATAGGTGAAACTATCAAATACATACTTATATTGTTGTTTTCTTCATTATCTGAATCAGAACATTCGGTGTTCCTTGTGTCTGTTTCATTTGATTCTCACTACATTTCACTGTCACAGAAACTTGGCCCACATGGCAAATATCAAAGTCAGCATCACCATCACCACCATCACTGTCAGCATTGTTGTCATTATCACCATCTATCCACACCACACTTCCGTTATGAAAACATGTGATTTTTTATATCATAATGGATCATCTTCATCATCCATGCATGAGTAATCTGATGATACATTTTTTAAAGTTAAGTTTATTGGTACATTTTAGACATATATAATTATCATATACTTCATAGGGAATTTCACCTTACATGATATATTTTGATTCCTCTTTTTTCCCAAACACTTCTCCTCCCTTCAACCACTTTTCTCCTTCCTATAATCTTAAAACAAAATGAACTTAATCTTCTAGAAGACAAAATGGGTAATTTTTGAATTTACAGAAGTAGGCAAGGATTTTCTGAACAGAAATCAGATTGCACAAGTAAAAATGCCAAGAATCAACAAGTAAGATTGTATCAAATTAAAAATTCTTCTGCACGCCAAAGGTAACAACGAACAGAAGGAAGACACAACCCAAAGAATTGGGAAATTGTTTTATCAGCTACTCCTCAGAGAAAGGACTAATATCTAGAACATACACAAAATAAATTTTAAAAGTGTACTCTTCAAATGAACAGACCCAATGTAAAAAATGAACAGCTGAAGTGAAGAGACTCTTCTCTGAAGAATTACAAATGACCAATAAATACATGAAGAAATGTTCAAAATCTGTGACTATTCAACACATGTGAGTTAAAACAACACAGAGAGTTCATCTATTTCCAGAAGGAATGGCTATCTTCAAGAAATCAAATAACAATGAATACTGGAGAGGCGGCAGAGAAAAATGTAAACCTTCTCTATTGTTGGTGGTAGAACAAACCAGTCCAACCATTGTGGAATTCAGTATGTAGATTCTTCAAGAAATTAAACATTAAAATTCCATTTGTTATTGCCCATTTAGACATCTTCCTGAAAAAGTTACAGACATCATATTACTGTAATACTTTCACATCCATGCTCAAAGCAGCACAATTTATGACAGCTAAATGTGGAAGTGTCCTATATATCCACAAAAAGATGAAAGAATAAAGAAAACAGTATTTATATACATAAAGATGAACTTTAGTCATATGTAGAAAACAGATGTACCTTGAGACTATAATATTCAATTAAACAAATAAGACATGCAAGCTTAAATATTTCATGGTTTCTTTTATGTGAGAAAACCAAAATATAAACAGTGAGTAAAATAAAATGTAGGCAATGGGAAATATACATATATAAGGAGATCTTTTGCATGTGTAAAGGGAATCAAGAGATGGGAAAGGAAGAAGATAAAGGAGAAAAAATATACTTGAAAGAGGGGTTGTGATGCGTTGCTTACATATACAAATATATATGGAGGGGAGAAGGAGATAAAAATGAATTAAGATGTGTCATGTACATGTGCCAACTCCCTATGATAGATGCATTCATTTTGTACTACAAAAGGCACCAATTAAAAAAGAGGGAACAAGGTAACCCAGTTAATTTGGACTTGTCTTTGCAATTTGTACCTTGCTTGTTTTTCCAGAAGGCAAGCAACTACTGTGAAAGATAGCATATGCTTACTGAGGTCAGACTGTAACACCTAGAAATCGTTTGCTTGATTTCTCTATTATTCTCAATGCTGAAAGCAGGTGGCTTCCTGGAAGGTCTAGAGCCCTAGTATTTGGATATTTATTTGAGACATTCTGTAAAACATTTTGGAGAATGAGAATGTGACCTTTGTCATATGGGAGCCTTATGTACAGAATTTAATGATCTTTCTGGAGAAGTAGATTCTCACTGCTGATGTTGTTACGGCCAAGCTTCAGCTACAGTGAAGTAATCTAAATCTTCCAAAATATTATTAAATCATTTTGCATCTATTTAAAAAGGAAAATAGATATAACATTAAGCTTAGGGTTTTGAACTTTCTAAATTTAATTTAGTTTCGCATACCTTTCATTTTGTATACATATGGAAAAATCATATTTTTAGAGCTTAGAACGTCTAGCTGTTATTCTGGCCAGCACTGGTATACATGGTAAAAAGATGCTAGAGAACATTGTTAAAGTATGTTGGATGAAAAGGTATAAAATCTGGCTGTCTGGAATTAAATAATTATTCCCACAAACAAAGCGGCTTTGCTATTAATCCAATCAGAAGCCTTGGGTTTATCTGTATCCAGTTAGTTGGGCAGACTGAGGCGGAACTCTCAAACCAGTTTCCCTGACAGTAGAAGCTCATTGGTGGGCTCTATTTACCAAGATATGGCAGTTCTGTCAAGCAGAAAGACCTTGTGGAGAGACAATGAGTTGTGGACTAATGACTGTAGCTGTTCTGAGATGGTTGACCCAGAGCTGCCAGGTAGGCACCTTCTTTAAGCATTTAGAGTGGAAGAGATACCAAGGATCTCAATATGTATATTCACACTTCATCCTAGCAAAAACAACCATTTGAGGCACATACTATTATTACCATCACTTAAAGAGGAAAAAAACTAAGGCTCAAATAACAGAAATAATTTGTTCAAAATAAATACCTAACTTAGATTCAACTATAGATCCACCACACTCCAAAGCTCATGATTTCTTCTACTGTCTCTCATTTTATTTTTTTCAAGCAATATTTTATTACTATGTATTTGTACTAAATAATGACTACATTCATCACCTAGAGTTAGCACATGTACATAACACATATGAATACATTTTCTATCACTCTCCCCTTCTGTCCCCCAACCATCTCTTAGTCTCCTTTCATTCTACAAGAGAGTTCTATCATTACCATTACAATTCTTCGTGAGACTTATGTGATTCTTCTCTCCCCTTTAAACTATGTTTTGAATATAGGCATCATGTTGCTCTGATTCACTACTGTATGGTGAAAACAAGCACATGTCTATTGCCTATTGAGCATTTAATGAATAAAAATAATGACTGACTGAAATCTATGAAGGATTTACATATGTCAATTTTCCCTAACTCATACCCTCACTGAGACATCAGTTCACATACAGTTCCCAATATGAGACTTGGTTTGGAACTATAAGCTGAGGAAAATGTGTCAGACACATTTTATTCATTCTTTTTCTACTTCCTCTGTGATGACACAAGATACACTTCAACCAGATTTTCTTGCCTAATGAAACTTTTTCTTGGTCATGCAGTCTGGATTTTGGTTAAGATGACATGAATTTCATTAACCAGCAAGATGAGAAAGCAGATACAGGATGACTTACTTCTATCTTTTCCAGCTTTAGAGAGCACTATATTATGCTCTTCTGAGGTAGTCAGAGAAAATCAGGCACTCCGAATATTATACATTTTAATGAATAGAATTTGGCCTAAAGCCATTAGTTTTGTTTAATGATGCAGAACACGGTCTTGGTACTTGAACTCTAATAAGAACTGTACAAGCTACTTGCCAGCACAGTTTCTATCAAGAGATTTTTGACAACTAGAAGGCAAACAAATGGACAATTTAAATGTAACATCACATCCACTCAACCTGTCACTCAAATGCCTAACGGTGATCTGACACCAAATCAATAGTATTATGGTTCACTGAAGTCAGATCAATGGTTTCACAAAGTTTCAAAGCAGCAATAGCACAATAGCAAACTTCATGTCTCATGTCTATTATTACCACTATCTGGTTTCTTTGGCTGACAAAGCCTCAGAACACTACTGCCTGAGAACTCTAGGATTCTAAGTGAGATGATGTTGTATGCTATGCCACTTTCTCCTCACCCATCTCCTCCTTATATTCTTCCTTCTCCTGGTACAGGAACAATCTTGGAAAGCATTTCTCCCTCCCCTACTAAAATCCAAGAACAGTATATCTCACAGAAGCTCTCTGAGGATCTACCCCAAGAGTGCAAGTTTTAATATGTACTTCCCACATTTTTCCTTTCTCCATGACCCCAAAAGTTAACATTGATAACACCAATTTTCCAGAAGTTTATACAGAGAGATTTAATCATTTGGATAACTTAATAAGGATTGTAAAACTACAAAACCTCCAAAATTAAATGAAAAGAAATTGCAATGTTTATGCCCCTAGTAACCTGGACAGGAGTAATATGGGAGTCTAATAAAGTTGAAGAAAAAACTCTTGTCACAGGCCCGAGCAGCATTAGACAGTTTGGTCAGAGAAGGGGTACATTGATTTCAGGCCTCAAATGAATTTCTTCCCATTCCAGAGCACCTATTGCACTCACCAATGTAGCCAAAGGCTTGCACATCAATGAGATAGGATGAATTATTCAAAAGCTTCTGTATAAAATGCTGCACTCTGCCATTTCCTACAAATCAAATTATTGAAGACGATATTTGATTGTAAACATATTTAGAAAATGATTTCATTGTCATTAGGTTGGTTTTGCTTGCTTCCCCCTCCCTTAAATTTCATTTGGATTAAAGTGCTACAAAGTTAAAAAGGTCACACAACCCACCCCCAACCAGGAGCTTGCATACCAGCCACAAAAGGAAATAAATTCAATCAGCAAAAATGAAAACCTATTATAAGGAATAGAAACCCCTTTAAATCATGACTAACATCCTTAAAACAGAATTGCCTCCTCCTCACCCCAGTCATTAACACATTGTTATCTAGAAAATAAAAAGCTTTTTCTTTTCACACAGCGAGAAGCAAGTTCTATTTATAGATCTCAAACTGCAGACCTAATGGGGTTAAACAGGTTTCACTGTCAGTTCAAGAAAGTTCTCACTTTCAGTTAGAGCTCACTTTCAAAGTCTGCTGTCTCCAGAGGTAAAATCATGGCCCCACCCTGCTGGGTCTCCTATAGGTTTTACCCACAGGTACAAAGCCTTCTCAGCTAACACTGAGCAGATTCTGTTTCTTACTGCCTTGGGAAGAACAGTCATCAAAAAATGAAGCATCAGGTGACTCAGAGGTGAAACTGCTTCTGTGAAGAGACCTGCATAATGGCATTCAACTAGGATGCCACTGCCTAAGGGAGCCTCTTAGCAATGCCTTTGGCTTTAAGCACTTCAAAGACAAAGAAAGGATGCGGGTTTTCCTATATGTTGTATGATAACAAGAAGAAGCCAGTAGCAAGGGTGAAGGATTCATTAATTTCATATTCTCTTTTCCTTCAACATTTATGTATTGAATATATTCTATATGCCAAATATTGACTTTAATCCAGAATCCTGAAGTCATATTACAAATTTCCAGAGCCCTCAGACTCAGTTTTCCCATGGTAGAAAGGTATTAATGCAGGTATGAATTACTGAATTGTCAGGTAATTTGATCTGCCAGAAAAGAACCTCTAGAAAAATGAACTTGTCATTGACTTAGCATGTATTTATTGATTGATCACTTTGTACAAAAAAATTGAGCTAAGCACAACAACAAATGGAAATGACAGGGCAGGACCCAAAGGCAGAGAAAGGCACGGATGTTCCCGTCAGGTTGGTGAAGGTGATAGTAAGTATACTAGAGGGAAAAAAAGAGAGACAAAGCCCAGTATTAATTCATTTGGCTCTGCTTTAACTACAACCAAATAGGTTTATTTTATATTTATTCCTTTGTTCATTCATTATTAAGTGAGCATCTGTGCACCCAGTACAATGTCAAGCAAGCTAGAAAGAGAAATAACAGCTTCTATAATAATAACACTGTTAGACTTGGGAGATAGCTTGGTTGTCTAAGTGCCTGCTTGGCAAGCACAAAGATCCAGGTTCGATCCCCAGTACCACATGCAGTACTGGCCCTGGAACTCTGGGTGCACAGTGCCAGTCCCCAAAACTGGGCGTGATGATGCACACCTGTAACCCCAGCCCTGGGGAGACTGAGACAGGAGATTCACTATGAGTGTGAGCTGCTGAGACCCTGTACCAAATAAATAAATAACTATTAACTGAGGATCTACTCTATACCAAGCTCTGTCCTAAGTGCTTTTACTGATTGTTTTTAATCAAACTCATAAAATCATTGTGTCCCAAATGATCTGTTAATTGGTAATGTATGAAGGTCATCTCAAGAACTTGCATTTCAGCTAGTAGCTAAAAGTGGTTTATATGCAATATACACTCAGTGAACAGCTCCCTGACAAGTATGATCTTTGAAAAAATTACTGTTTTACTGTCATTTATTAGATTATTTTGAATTCTTCATAATGTTGACAACAGTGCCATTTATTAATGTGTCAAGCACCATGCTAGTGGTTTTCTATGTATGTGTTATTGTCTTCATTCCACAGACCAACTCTACTGTGAGGTATTATCATATACATATATTTCACAAAGAATTTAAAAGCTAAAAAGAATTTAAAAATTACTTAAGGCATAGGGAATGAAACAACTTGTTCAAGACTCGATAGCTAGTTAGATGAAGAATCGGAACTGAAACTGATTTGGCTGCCTTTAGAGATTTTTCTGTCACTCTCCTTTTAAGATTCCCAATCTCAAGTGTTTTCATTCTGGTGAGGAAGATGAGACATATTCAACAAACAGGATAAATATGTGACCATGAACAAGTCATTTAACATCTCCGTTTCTTCAGGTATAGTGGGAATACAAGAACTTTGGAATGCTGAGGGGGAAGATCACAATTCAAACCCAGCCTTGGCAACTTAGTGAATCCCTGTCTCAAAAAAAGGGGCTAGTGTTTGTGTTTTGGCTTGTGCCTAGATGTCCCCCAAGGTAGCATGCAGTCATAGGATGGGCTTTATCAGAAGTGACTGAATCTACAGGGTAGAATTGAGTCATGGCACAATGTTAGGTTATCTTGTCCCTTTTGCTTCCTTTGCTACCTTCTGCTTGCTATGAACTGCTTCTCCTCTGTGAAGTCTATCATGACACCCTGCCTAGAACTTGGCTGACTGTGGACTGAATCCTCTACAGACTCTTAGCCAAATAAGGCTTTCTTCTTTTATCTTTGGGTGTTGGACACTTTGCTTCTTGAATGAGAGAATAGTAACTAAGACACCTGGGGATATGGGTCAATGTATCTTTGTGTATCTTGTTTGTGGCAGCACGACTATAATTGCTAAATTGTGGACAAAGCCTGTATTCTCATCAACAGATAAGTTGATAAAGAAAATACCCTGCATTTGCATAGAACCATAAAGAAGGATATTTTTTGGTCATTAGTAGAAAAAGTGATAGATCTTAAAAACATAATGGTAGTTGAAATAAATCAACACAGAAAATTAAATATTACGTGATTTCTCTAATATGAGAGACCCGTATCATAAAGAACATACAAGAGAGAGTTGGTAAGAAACAGGAAGATAGACACTATGGAGATGGAAAGGGATCTGAGGAAAAAGGGAGAGGATGGGGGAAAGGAGAGTAAAAATGATCAAGACGCATTGTGTATATGTACCAATTCCCAAGATGGAAATGTATTAAAAACATATACTAATAAAAAAATTAAAATTAAAAAAATAAATGTTGTCATGCTTAAACAATTTTGGTGAACTCTGTTTTTAGGAAATACAATTTGTGAAAACTGTTTCCCAACAAATATATCCAAATGTTGACTCTCTTGTCACTACTATCTTAATTTTGAGAGCTATTCTTTCAGAAGCCACAAATTTGGCCTAGTAACAAAAATTTGACCATCTCAATACACAGAATAAAAATGTATTCATTTCTTCTTTTTTTTCAGAACTGGGGATTGAACTCAGGCCCATGTGTTTGCCAGGCAAGCGCTTATTCCACTGAGCCATCTCCCCAGCCCTGTATTCATTTCTAAAAGTTGGCTTAATCCTATATGTGGGATTAAAGTACCATGGATGTGGAGCATGGCATATGCTTCAGTGTGTTGACATTAGAGGATTTCTCCCTTCACATTTCCAAGTAGAGCAACTAGTATCATAGTAGTGCCTAACTTATTCCAGTCCAAGAGAATTAAAAATTAGCTTCAGTGTCCTGAAGTTCTGCACAGAATTCTTTATAAATTTTACAACTGGCAGTTGTTAATGCAGAAGCTGTAGTCAGCTCCTACTATAGCCCAAAGCATTGATTGTATTGTCTTAGCTGCCTGGTAACATGACCTTCCTAGCTGCTGTCTAGACCATGGCTAATCCCTTGGGGACAAGGGGTCTGTCACTAGTGGTATTAAGGCCCTTGAGTGAGCCTGAGCAACTTCTCTGCCAAAGCCATCTTAAGCCCCATTGCATGGAGATCTTGCCATCTTATCTTGTGAGTCCCTTCATCCATACATCTGCCCTGGGCTAACTTTCTGCAACTGACTGCTTGCTTGTCGCCCTTGATCTCCAAGATGTGCAAACAACTCTTTAGAAGAGGAACTGCTAAAAACATATCAGTGGAAAGGGCTGGGCAAAGGTGGAGAATAGGAACAGGAGTGGCCAGGCTGGATGGCATCAGTATACATGCATAAGGAAGTCCTCATGAGGGAGCAGTCTGGCTGCGTGATCACAGTGAATAAAAGAGTTATAGGAGGGCCAGAGAGATGGCTCAGTGGAATAAGCGCTTCCCTGGCAAGCTCAAGAGCCTGAGTTCAATCCCCGGT
>NDGM011057555.1:0-14012 GCA_002564305.1 Octomys mimax
TGAACATCCACCTACCCGAGAGACATCATAGCAGCAACTGGCATGTCATGACAAGCAGCCTATTTTTTTTTTTAATTTTTAAGAAATTTAAAATAAAAATCCATCTCCACTTGTTCTCTCCAGGCAACTAGATGGAATAAATTTCCACAAAACTATTTCCGAGGTGGCTCGCCTGCTGGTGATGTATTCATGAATGCGTTTTCCTGTTGAAATGGGGAAAGAAAGTCCTCTTGGATGCTTTCCTGGGGAAAAGGTATAGGAGGGCCCCTCTTGGCAAAAAGCCTAGACCCTCTCGGTTTTTTATCCACCAATGATTCACTCTTGATAACTGAAATCCTACAGGTAGAGAATTAGATACACCTGGGGATGTCAGGCCTGACAAAGCCGGTTCCCATTGTGAGACTTGAGAAGAAAGGGCTGAGCAAATATGTTCTACTTCGGGGCCTGGCACTAGATCAGTTCTTTAAGTGGGTGCTTCCAGAAAACTGTCAGCCTCAGGTTGCTGTATTTCGATCCCCACAACCTTCCAGCCAGCCAAGCCTGCCCTGTAGGTATTTGGAGCAAAAAATAAAATCCTTATTCCATTTTTTTCTAGAAAGTCCTGGGAGGCCAGAACTTCAGGGAGAATGTTTGCTCAGTGGCCATGCATAGATTACATTGTGAAATGGTGAGGCAGCCTACGGAATTTCAACCAAAAATTCAATTTTTGCCTGGAAACTGAAGCAACCTTAGTAAGGCCCAGGTTCAGAAAAGGCCTAGCACTTATCTGAAATTTCTCCTCTTAGAAGTCAGCCTCCGATTTCCAGTTGAATTGGGGACCAGAAGTCTTGTTGGGGGCTGTCTAGGGGAAAAGGTATAGGAGGGCCACTTTTCACAAAGGGCCTAGACCCTCTCGGGAATTTCTCTACCAATGATTCACCCTTGGAAACTGAAAACCTATGGTGGAGAGAATGAGATACACCTGGGTATGTCAGGCCTGGCACAGCTTGTTCCCATTGTGGCCCTTAAGAATAAAGGGCTTAGCAAGTGTATTTTAGTCGGGGGGCTGGCCCTAGCTCAGTTCTTTAAGTGGCTTCTTGCACAAAGATGTCACCTTGAGGTTTCTGTAGTTTGATCCCCACAACACTCCAGCCAGCCAAACCTGCCCTGAATGCATTCGGGTCAAAAAAATAATTCCTTATTCCATTTTTTTCTAGAAAGCCATGGGAGGCCATAACTTCAGGGAGAATGTTTTCTGAGGGGCCAGGGATGATTTACATAGTGAATTGGTAAGGTAGCCAAAGGTGTTTGGACCAGAAATTCAATTTTTGCCTAGAGACTGGAGCAGCCTTAGGAAGGCCCAGCTTCCGAAAAGGCCTAGCACTTATTTGGGCTTTGTCCTCTTAGAACTCATCCTCTAAACTCGAAAAGATTTAATTATTTTAAAAAATTATTTTTTTCTGATTTTTAAGAAAATTAAACATATCCATCCCCACTTGTTCTCTACATGGAATGCAGTGGAAGTATTTTCCATGGAACTATTTTTGAGGTTACTCGCCTGCTGGTGATGTATTCATGAATGCATTTTCCAGTTGAATTGTGGTCTGAATATCCTGTTGGGGGCTGTCTGGGGGAAACAGTATAGGATAGTCCCTCTTTGCAAAGGGCCTAGACCCTCTCAAATTCCTCTGGGAACCCAAGAAATTCATGATGTCCACTTCCAAGTCTATTCAGGAAAATTATACCTGAAGGTCTGAGATCCTAATTCTTTATTAGAATTAATGGAAAATGGGTTTTCTTTCTTTTTTGGGGGTGGATGGGCTTGTGCAGGTTGCCTTCAGGACATGTGTGGAAAAGCCTGAGGAACAGTGGATTCGAACCATAGCATCCTGAGAATCACTCCTCTGAATCATGAGGTACAGAAAAAATCAGGTAATGGTCACACACAAATCAGAAACACACTTTCTCATCCCTTTCTGTTTAAGGACAACCATGCAAGACACCTGTGTAAGGCCTGACTTGTCCATGTATATATGATTCTTTCCATTGCATGATTTATGTTTTTAAGAGTGAGTGCTAAGTGGACAAAGTCTATCTAAATTCTAGGCATTTTGGGAACCTGTGCCTTCCTAAGTCTGTTCCTATATCTAGTAAAAAACTTAAATTTCATTTCCAAATGCCTTTTGGAACCCCAAAAATTCACCATGTCCACCCTGCCCATCTCCAAAGAAAAGCATATCTGAAGATCTGGGCTCCCAGTTCCTTATATGCAAAAATGACAGAAGGACTTTTTCTTTCTTTCTTTCTTTCTTTCTTTCTTTCTTTCTTTCTTTCTTTTTTTCGTTGCTTCAAATGCAGGTCTGGATTGGCTTGAGTAGTTGAGTGTTGAACCTCTGCACCCTGAAGCTAAATGCTTTGTTAAGCAGGCACTTAAACAACTGCGCTTATAGCAGGCCCCCATTAGAAGCACACTTTCTCATCCCTTTATGTTTTAGGGCCACAATGCGAGACTCGTGTAAGGCATGACTTGTCATGTATATCTGATACCTTACAACATATGATTTGTGTTTCTAAACATGAGTTCTAAGCAGAAAAAGTCCAGCTAAATTCTAGGCATTTTGCGAAGCTGTACCTTTGTAAGACTGTTCCTGTATCCAGTGAAGAACTGAATTTCCGGTTCCAAATTCCTTTAAGTACCCAAGAAATTAACCATGTCCACCCTGAAAGACTCCTCAGAAAAGATATACCTGAAGATCTGGGCACTAGATTCTTTATTTGCAAAAAGGGCAAGAGGATATTTTTTGTTGTTGTTGTGTGTGTGTGTGTGTGTGTGTGTGTGTGTGTGTGCACTGGCTCAGGTTGCCTTCATGGTATGTATTGTAAGGTCTGAGGAAGAGGGGATTGGAACCATATCATCCTGAGACTCAATCTTCTGATTCAGTAGGCACTGAAAAAACTCAGGTAGTGGATACACACAAATTAGAAACAGTTTCTCATTCCTTCTTGTTAAGGGCCACAATACGAGACACCTGTGTAAGACCTAACTTTTCCATGTGTATCTGATTCCTTCCATTGTATGATTTGGGATTCTAAGACTGACTTTTGAGTGGAGAAAGTCCACCTAAAGTGTAGGGATTTTGTAAAGCTGGACTTTCCTAAGTTGGTTCCAGTATACAGTAAAAAAGTGAATTTCAATTTTCAAATTCCATTGAGTACCAAAGAAATTTACCATGTCCAAACCACAAGTCTCCTCAGAAAAAGTATACTTAAAGATCTGGGCTCCTTATTCTTTATTTGGAAAAAACAACAAAAGGCTTTTTTGGGCGGTGTGGTGGGGAGAGGTGTCTGGCTCAGGTTGCCTTCATGGCATGTGTGGTAAACCCTGAGAAAAAGATTAGAACCATAGCATCCTGAGGCTCACTCCTCTGATCCAGTAGTTACTGAAAATACTCAGGTAATGGGCATGTCCAAAGAAGAAACACAGTTTCTCATCCCTTTCTTGTTAAGGCCCACAATGCCAGACACCTATGTAAGGCCTGACTTGTCCATGCATATCTGATTCTTTCCATTTTACGATTTTTGTTTGTAAGAGTGAGTTCTAATTGAACAAAATCAAGTTAATGCTAGGCATTTTGGGAAGCCAGGACTTCCTATGTCTGTTCTTGTATGCAGTGAAAAACTGAATTTCTGGTTCGAAATTACCTTATTACCCCAGAAATTCAACATGTTCACCCTGCAAGTCTCTCCAAAAAAAGTATACCTGAAAATCTGGCTCCCAGGTCTTTATTTGGAAAAAAAACTGGAATTTTTTTTTTTTTTTTTGTAGAGGTGTGTTGAGATTGCTATGGATCAGATTGCCTTCAGGGCAAGTGTGGGAACGCCTGAGGAAAAGGGGATTTAAGCCATAGCATCTGAACCTCACTCCTCTGATTTAGAAGGCACTTAAAAAGCTCAGGTAATGGGCACACCCAATATAGAAAAACACTTTCTCATCCCTTTCTTTTTAAGGGCCACAATGTAAGACACTTGTGTAAGGCCTGACATGTCCATGTATATCTGATTCCTTCCTCTGTATGATTTGTGTTTCTAAGAGTGAGTTGTAATGGTCAAAGTCCAGCTAAATTCGATGCACTTTGGGAAGGTGGGCCTTCCTAATTCTGTTCCTGTATCCCATTAAAAACTGAATTTCTGGTTCCAAATTCCATTCCCTACCCCGAGAAATTCACCATGTTCACCCCAAAAGTGTTCTCAGAAAAAGTATACCTAAAGATCTGGGCTCCCAGGTCTTTATATGGAAAAATGGCACAGGTGTTTTTTTTTTTTTTTTTTTTTCTTTTTTGTTGTCTCAGGTTGCCTTCAGCTCAGGTCTGGATTGGCTTGAGTATCTGGGTATCTAACCACAGCACCCTGAGGCTGAGTGCTTTGTTTAAGCTGGCCTTTAAACACCTAAGCTAATGGGCAAGCCCCCATTAGAAACACTCTTTCTCATCCCTCTCTTGTTAAATGCTACAATGGGACACACCTTTCTAAGGCCTGACTTTTCCATGCATAGGTGATACTATCCACAGTATGATTTGTGTTTTCAAGAGTGACTTCAAAGTGGACAAAGTCCAGCTAAAAGCTAGGCATTTTGTGAAGCTGGGCATTCCTAAGTGTGTTCCTGTATACAATGAAAAACTGAACTACTGTTTCAAATTCCTTTGAGTACAACAAAAATTCACAATGTCCACTCAAAAAATCTCCTCAGGAAATGTATACCTGAAGATCTGGGCTCATCGTTCTTTATCTGAAAAAATGGCAAAAGGGTATTTTTTGGGGGGGTGGAGTTGGCTCAGCTTGCCTTCATTGCATGTGTGGTAAGGCCTGATTAAAGGGTATTTGAACCATGGCATCCTGAGGCTCATTCCTCTAATTCAGTAGGCCCTGGGAAAACTCAGGAAATGGGCACACCAAAATTAGAAACACACATTGTCATCCCTTTCTTGTTAATTGCTACAAAGTGAGACACCTGTGTAAGGCCTGGATTGTCCATGTATATCTGATTCCTTCCTCCATATGATTTGTGTTTCAAGAGTGAGTTCTAAATGGACAAAGTCTATCTAAATTCTAGGCATTTTGGGAAGCTTGTCCTTCTTAAATCTGTTTCTGTATCCAGTGAAAAAGTGAATTTCTGGTTCCAAATTCCTTTAGCACTGCAGAAAATCACCATGTCCACCACTGAATTCTCCTCAGAAAAATTATACCTAAAGATCCTGACTCCCAGTTGTTTATATGGGAAAAGGGCAGAAGTGATTTTTTTTTTATTGGACTCAAGTTGCCTTCAGTGCAGGTTTGGATTGGCTTGAGTATCTAGGTTTGGATCCACAGCACCCTTACACTGACTGCTTTGTTTAAGCAGGCACTTAAACAACTGAGATAATGGACAGGCCCCATTTAGAAACATGCTTTCTTATCACTTTATAATTAAGGGCCACAATGTAAGACACCTGTGTAAGGCCTGACTTTTCTAATTATATCTAATTCCATCCACCCCATGATTTGTGTTTCTAAGAGTTAGTTCTAAGTGGACAAACTCCAGCTAAATTCTAGGCATTTTGGGAAGATGGGTCTTCCTAGGTCTGTTCCTCTATCCAGTGAAAAACTGAATTTCTGGTTCCAAATTCCTATGACTACTCTGGAAATGCAACATAATCAACCCTCAAGTCTCCTGATAAAAAGTATAGGGTTATGTTTAAGATTAGGGTTAGTGTTACAGTGACGGTTAGTGTTACCATGAGTGTTAGGGTTAGGGTTAGGGTTAGGGTTACAATTAGGCTTTTGGTTAGTGGTAGTAGTAGAGTTAGCATTATGGTTAGTGTTAGAGTTAGGGTTATAGTTAAGTTTAAGTTTGCAGTTAGGTTTAGGGTTATGTTTAGGGTGAGTATTAGGTTTAAAATTATGGTTATGGTTACTGTTAGGGTTAGAGTTAGGTTTAATTTAGGACTACTTTTAGCTTTAGGGTTACGTTTATGGCTTTGATTAGGTTTAAGGTTATTGCTAGTTTTTAGGTTAGTGTTAGGTTCACAGTTATGGTTAGGGTTAAGTTTATGGTTACCTTTATGGTTTGGTTTAGAGTTAGGGTTAGGGTGAATGTGATATTAAGGTATAGTGTTAGGGTTAGTGTTAAGGTTAGTGTTACTGTGATGTTTTGGGTTAGGGCTACTTTGAGGGTTACTGTTATGGTTAGGTCAAGGGTTACAGTTAGGTTTATGAGTAGAATTACAGTTAAGTTTTGGGTTAGGTTTATGGTTAGGGTTAGGTTTAGTTTTAGGGTTACAGGTACATTTAGGGTCAGGGTTGTGGTTATGATTTGGTTTTCTCTTAGGGTTTGAGTTAGATTTACAGTGATCGTTAGTGTTACTGTGAGGGTTAGGGTTAGTTTTACTGTTAGGGTTAGGTTTACTGTTACAGTTAAAGTTAGGGTTAAGATTATGGTTAACGTTAGGTTAAGGTTACCTTTATGCTTAGGATTAGGGTTAAGGTAACGTTTAGGATTACGCTTAGATTTAGAATTACTATTACGGTTATGGTTCAAAACAATCATATATACATGCACAAGTGAATGTTTTCACTAGACTGGCACATTGGTGAATGTAGCAGCAGAGGAGAGAAAGAGTCTTTCTAATTTTGGGGTGCTCATTACTTGAGTTCTTTCAGTGCCTACTGAAGGAGAGCACTGAATCTCAGGATGTTGTTGTTCGAATACTCTGTTGCTCAGGACTTACCACACCTGCTCTGAAGGCAACCAGATCCCAAAGAAAAAAATTAAAAGAAATTTAAAGAAATCAATCTCAACTTGTTCTGTACATGGAACTCAATGGTAGAATCTTCAAACATACTTCTGAGGAAACTGGCATGGTGGTGATCTATGAATTACTGTGTTTTCCAATTGAATTTTGAACTGGAAGTCCTGTTGGAGACTGTCTAGGGGAATAGGTTTAGGAGGGCCCATCTACCCAAAATGCATAGAACCTGTCTGGACTTTCTCCATTAAGAATTTACACATTTAAACAAAAAATCATACAATGCAAGGAATCAAATATATTTGGAGAAGCCAGCTTTATACAGGTGTCTCACATTGTGGCCCTTAACAATAAAGGGATGAGAAAGTGTGTTTCTACTGGGAGCTTGCCCATTGTTTCAGTTGTTTAAGTGCCTGTTTAAACAAAGCAGTCAGGCTCAGGATGCTCTGCTTCAATCCCCAAAACTCATGCCAATCAAACATGCCCTGCAGGCATTCTGAGACAGGCAAAAACCAAAACAAAACAAAACAAAAAACCTTCTACCATTTTTTCATATAAAGGACTGGGAGGCCACATCTTCAGGAAAACTTTTTCTGAGGAGACTGGTGTTGTGACCACTGTGAATTCCTGTGGTAACCAAAGAAATTTTAAGCCGGAAATTCAGTTCTTCACTGAGTATGGAAAGAGTAAGGAAGGCCCAGGTTCACCAAATGCCTAGAATATAGCTGTACTTTCTCCTTTTGGAATGCACTCGTACAACTATTAGAGTTCTAAGAGTGAGTTCTAAGAGGAGAAAGAACTCTTCTTATCAAATCATTGGGTCAAAACTATACATGGACAAGGGATTGCTTTCACTAGACCAGCACATTGGTGATTGTAGGAGGAATGAGGAGAGAAAGAGTCTTTCTAATTTTATTGTGCCCATTACTAGAGTTTTTTCAGTGCCTAGTAAAGGAGAACACTGAGTCTCAGGATATTGTAGTTTGAATCCCATGTTGTTCAGGACTTAACTCACCTGCCATAAAGGCAACCTGAGTCAGCAGAAAAAAATTAAATTAAATTTTAAAAAATCCATCTCAACTTGCTCTATGTATGGAACTCAACAGTAGACTCTTCAAGTATACTTATTCTGAGGAGACCGGTATGGTGGTGATCTATGATTACTGTGTTTTCCCATTGAATTTTGAATAGGAAGTCTGGTTGGGGGCATTTTAGGGGAACAGGCTTAGGAAGGCCCATGTCCCCAAAGTGCCTAGAACCTGTCTGGACATTCTCCATTAACAGTTCACACTTAGAAACAAAAATTATATGATGCAAGGAATCAGATATACTTGGAGAAGCTTGACTTACACAGGTGTCTTGCATTGTGGCCCTTAACAAGAAAGTGATGAGAAAGTGTGTTTCTAATTTAGGTATGCCCACTACCAGAGTTTTTCAATGCCTACTTAAGGAGACTAGTGAGCCTCATGATGCTATGGTTCGAATCCCCTTTCCCCAAGCCTTACCACACATGCCCTGAAGGCAACCTGAGACATGCCACAAAAAAACCCTTTTGCCATTCTTCCAAATAAAGGATTGGGAGCCCAGATCTTCAGGTACACTTTATCTGAGGAGAATTGTTGGGAGTACATGATAAATTTCTGGGGTACTCAAAGGAATTTGAAACCAGATATTCACTTTTTAATTGGAACAGACATAGGAACAGACATAGGAACAGACATAGGAAGGCTCAGATTCCTACAATGCATAGAATTTAGCTAGCATTTGTTCCCTTAGAACTCATTCTTACAGACACAAATCATGCGGTGAATGGAATTAGACATACATGGACAAATGTAATCTAGCCATAAACCTAAAAGTAACCTTAAATGTAATTCTAACCCTAAACATAAATGTATGCTAAACCTAAACCTAACCCTAAGCCTAACCATAACCCTAACCATAACCATAACTGTAAACCTAAATCTATATCTAACTTCAAACATAACCCTAATGGAAAACCTCACAGTAACACTAAAACTCACCATAACCCTAACTCTAACCCTAACCATAAACCTAAATCTAACACTAACTATAACCATAACCCTAACACTAACCCTAACCTTAACCTTACCCCTAACCCTAACCTTATACTTA
The DNA here is from genome assembly GCA_002564305.1 of Octomys mimax. Lineage (NCBI taxonomy): Eukaryota > Metazoa > Chordata > Mammalia > Rodentia > Octodontidae > Octomys > Octomys mimax. The sequence continues at coordinate 8,898 of NDGM011057555.1, forward strand.
AACATAGTCCTAAAAATAACCAGAAACATAAACCTAATCCTAACCCCAAACATAACCTAAATTGTATGCATAACCATAAACCTAACCCTAAATGTGAAACTAACCCTAAAATAAATCGTAAAGATAACCCTAACAGTAACCCCAACAGTAAACCTAACCTTAACCTTCACAGAAAGAACAAAACTTCACCATAACCATAATCCTAACCCGAACCATAAACCAAATAGTAATTTTAACCCTAACCCTAACACTAACACTAACTGTAATCCTAAACATAACCCTAACCCCAAACATCAACTTAAACATAGGGTCGGTTTATTCACCAACCCTAATGATAACAATAATCCTAACACAAATTCCAGCTATAACAATAAACGTAACCCAAATCCTAACCCTAACTGTAACTTTAAACAAAACACTAACCCTAACCATAAACATAACCCTAACACCAACCAAAATCCTAATCCTAACTGTAATTCTATACCTAACTGTATTTGTAACCTTAAACCAAATGCTAACCATAATTGTAACCATGACCCTAACCCTAAACCTAACTCTAAAACAAAACCTAACATTAACCCTAACCTAACTGTAACCCTAAACCTAAACCTAAACCTAACCCTATACCTAAACAAAACCAAAACCCTAACTTTTACACTAAATGTAACCCTAACCATAACCTAATGAAAACTATAACCCTAACTGTAACTCTAACTATAACCCTAACCTTAACAATAATGCTAACCCTAACTGTAACCATAAGCATAAACCTAACCTTAAACATAACCCTAACACCCTAAAAATGATCCTAACTGTAACCCTACACTGAACTGAAACCCTAACCCTAACCCTAACTATGAAACTGAACACTAACCCTAATCCTAAACCTAATTGTAACCCTACCATAACCATAAACATCACCCATAACCTACATCAAACATAACACAAACCATAACCCTAACTTTCACCCTCACCCTAATCATAACCATAACAATAACCCTAACCCTAACCCTAACTATAACACTAACAGTAACACTAACCCTGACCCTAAAACTAACTGTTACTTTCAAACTAACCCTAACCCTAACCCTAACTTTAAACTTAACTCTAACTAACCCTAATCATAAGCAAAACACTAACTGTAACCCTAACTCTAACACTAACCGTGACCGTAACCATACCCTTAACCTTAACCGTAACCCTAAAAGTTACCATAAGGCTTATCATAACCCTAATTGTAAATCTAAATCTAACCATAATTATAAAAGTAAACGTAACACTAACAATAACCTGAACCCTAATCCTCACAGTAACACTCACCCTAACCATTACCATAACTCTAATCCTAACCCTAACTGTAACTCTAAACATAACTGTAACCTTAATCCCATACCTAACCTTAATCCCCACCCTAACTCTAACACTAATCCTAACCTTAACCCCAACTATAACCATCACCCTTACCAACCTTAACTCGAAACATAATCCTAACCCTAACCATAATTGTAACCCTAACATTAACCCTAAAACTAACCCTAATGCTAACTGTAACCCTAACCCTAACCTTAATCCAAATACTAATCCCAACCATAACCCTAACTCTAACCATAAATATAAGCATAAGTCTTATCCTAACCGTAAACCTAAGCCTAAACATAACCCTAGCCCTAACCTTTATCCTAACTTTAATTCTAACTGTAACCCTAACCCTAACCCTCACAAGAACACTAGTCATCTCCATAATCCTAATACTAACTCTTACCAGAAATCTAAATCTAAACACTAAACATAAACCATTACTGTACCCCAAACCCTAACTCTAGCAGTGAAGCTAACCCTATTAATCACAGTAACACTAACTTTACTGTAAATCTAACACCAAGCCTAACCCTAAACCTAACCCTAACACTAATCCTAACCTTAAACTTAACTCCAAACCTAACCCTATACCTAAACACAGCCCCAACCATAAATGTAACCATAAACCTAATCCTAAACCTAACCGTAAGCATAACTGTAACCATAATACTAACCCTAAGCATAACTCTAACTGTAACCATAACCCTAATCCTAACCATAAAAATCACTGTAACACTAGACCTAAGCCTAAACATAACCATAATCATAACCATAACTCTAACCCTAACGCTAACCTAACAGTAAATCTAACCATAACCCTAACTGTAATGCTAAACTTAACCCTATTACTGTACCCATAACCATAACCATAATCATAAATGAAAACCTAGCCATAACCCTAAACATTATTGTAACCCTAGCCATAAATGTAACACTTACCCTAAACATCACCCTAACCCTAACACTATACCTAACCCTAAGTCTAGCACTCACACTAATCCTAAACCTAACCATAATCCTAACACTATCCCTAACTGTAAACCTAACCTTTTTCCTAACCGTAACACTAAACCTAAACATAAACATAATCATAACCGTAAAGCTAACCCTAACAATAACCTTAAACTTAAACCTCAAGTAACACAAAAACTAACAGTAATCCTAACTCTAATCCTACCTGTAACACTAACCCTAACCCTAAAACTAACAATAACTCTAACTGTAACTCTAACTGTAACAATAAACTTAAAACCAACCCTAATGCTAACAGTAACCAAAACATAACCTTTAAACCTAACCCTAACCCTAACCCTAACCATAAACCTAAACCTAGTCATAATCTTAACCCTAACCCTAAATTTAATGACAACCCTAACCCTACCCCTAGCTGAAATGCTAACTGTAACCCTAAATGTAAAACATACACTGTAAACTTATCTGTAACAGTAAGTCTAACCCCAACTGAAATCCTAAACATAAAACTATCATTAACCCTAACACTAACTGTAAATGTAAACCTAACCCTAAACAGTAACCCTAACCCTATCTGTAACCCTAACCCTAATAGAAACACTAGTGCTAACCCTAAACTTACTGAAACCTTAAGCCTAACAATTACAATAACCCTAAAAGTTACCCTAACTGTAATGCTAACCCTAATCCTAACTATACCTAACCATGAACCTAAACCTAAAACTAACGATAACATTAACTTTAACCATAAACCATAATGTAGCCATAACTCTAAACTTAACCCTAAATGTAACACTAAACCTAAACCTAGCTTTTACCCTAACATTAACCCTATCCCTAACCATAACTATAATCATAACCCTAAACCTAACTTTAAGTGTAACCATAACCATAAACGTAAACCTAACACTGTATCCCAACTGTAAACCTAACCATTTTGCTAACCTTAACCCTAAATCCAACACTAATTCTAACCATAACCTTAATCCTAACTGATAACCTAGCCATAACCATAAAGTTTAGGGAACCCTAAGCCTAACCTTAACTCTAACCCTAAAAGTTATCCTAATCCTAATTCTAATGCCAACCCTAACTGTAACCCTAAAACTAACCCTAACCATAAGCTTAAACCTAACCCTAAAAATAACCATAACTATAACCATAACCAAAATCCTAAATTTAATGATAACTGTAACTGTAACCAAAAATGTAACTCTAAAAATACCGCTAATCCTAACACCGTAACACTAATGCTAACTGTAACCCTAACCATTGCTGTAAACCAAACTGTAACTGTAATGATAATCCCAATCCTAAAATAACCCTAACCCTAAACCTAATCCTAAAACTAAATGTAGGTTTAACCATAAGCCTGCCCCTAACCCTAACCCTAAACCTAATCAGAACTGTAACACTAACACTAAAACTAATACTAACTGTAAGCATAACTCAAGCCCTAACCCCAAACCTAATCATAACCTTAACTGTAACCCTAACCCTAACACTGACACTAACTATAACAGTTACACTAACCCTAACCTAAACCTAAACTTAACCATAACCATAACCCTAATGATAACCCTAACCCCAAACCTAACACTAATAGTAAATGTAATGCTAACCATAACCATAACTCTAACAGTAACTGTAACCCTAACTCTAACCGTAACCCTAACAGAACTACAAACCTAACCATAATTGAAACCCTAGCTATAACCCTAAATGTTACCATAAACCTTACCCTATACCTAACCATTAGCCTAACACTAACCCTAACTGTAATTCTAACATTAACCCTAAAACTAACCATAAACTTAACTCTAACACTAACCATAACCCTAACTATAACTCTAATCTTGACCCTAAACCTAACCATAATCGTAAACATAACCATTACTCTAAAAATAACCCTAACCCTATAACTCACAGTAACAATAACCAGTAACACTTATACTAACCCTAAGCCTAATTCTAAACCTAAACCTATCTGTAACCTTAACTCTAACCCTAAGCATAACCATAATGCTAACCCTAACTCTGAAACTAACCATAACACTTACCATAATACTAACCCTAAACCTAAACCTAATGGGAACCCTAACCCTAACCCTAAGATTAACCCTAAATGTAGCCTTAACCCTAACTGTAACCCTAGCCCTAACTGTATTTGTAATTGTAATGGTAAGCTTAAACATAAACCTACACCTAAAACGATACCTAACCCTACTCCTAACCCTAACTGTAGCACTAAGGCTAACCATAAACTTAACTCTAACTGTACCCTTAATTGTAAGTTTAACCATAAGTCTAACCATTGCATAACTATAAACCAAATGATAACCATAACCCTAACATTAACACTAACTGTAACCCTAACCCTAACTCTCACCCAGAATGTACTCCCAACCCTAACCATAACCTTATTCATAGCCCTAACCCTAACTATTAACCTAACCCTAACCCTGAGCCTCAACTTAACACTAACTTTAACCATTACTGTAACCCTAACCCTAACAATAAAACTAACCTTAACTGAAATCCTGGTCCTTACCCTAAACTTTACTGTATCCCTAAATCTAACACTACCCTAAAAGTTACCCTAACTGTAAACCTAAACTAACTCTAACCGCATCCATAACATTAACACTAAATCTAACCCTAACCCTAACTGTAATGCTAATTCTAACTGAAACCCTAACCCTAACTGTAAAGTGTCCAGAATCTTTTTTTTTTTTTTTAACATTTATTTATTTATTTTGTGTGTGTGTGTGTGTGTGTGTGTGT
>NDGM011057557.1:0-11020 GCA_002564305.1 Octomys mimax
GGAAGCCAAGTACAAGTTGTGCAAAGTGAGGAAGATCTTTGTGGGCACAAAAGGGATCCCTCCCCTGGTCACCCACAATGCTCGCTCCATTCGCTACCCTGATGCCCTCATCAAGGTCAATCTGGACACCATCCAGATTGATTTGGCATCTGGCAAGATCACCAATTTCATCAAGTTTGACTCTGCTAACCTGTGTCTGACAACCGGAGGTGCTAACTTGAGAGGAATTGGAGTGATCACCAACAGAGAGAAGCGCCCTGGCTCTTCTGATGTGGTTCGTGTGAAAGATGCCAACAGCAACAGCTTCGCCACCCGGCTCTCCCACATCTTCATCATCGGCGATGGCAGCAAGCCGTGGATTTCTCTTCCACAAAGAAAAGGAATCCGCCTCACCATTGCTGAAGAAATAGACAGGAGGGTAGCAGCCAAACAGAGCAGTGGGTGAAATGGCCTCTAGTGACATGTTACAAATGTCTCTTTAACTAAAGATAATAGGGCATGATTTTAAAAGAATTAAAAAATAAAAATACAATAGCTTCCCTATACATAAAATGCATAAGTGTATACAATACAGTTTTATTTAAAAAATCAAAGTCTATACTCATAAGCTTGCTACTCAAATTTAAAATTAATAGATCTGTAGAGAGAGCTCAGTGCCATCCCCAAAACCCCAAGTGTGCCCTGCTGGCCCCAAAACTGGGCGTGGTGGCACATGCCTGTAGTCACAGCACTGGGGAAGCTGAGACAAGAGGATCACTACAAGTCTGAACTGTGTAGCAAAACCCTGTACCAAATAAATAAAAATAAATTAATAAGGTATTACCAGTATCCTTGCAGTATCTGTGTGCCCTGGATAACTATGCCATTCCTCCAACCCTTCAAGCAAACACCATTATCTGAAGTTTATGTCTGTCATCCCCTTGCTCTTTCACTGCAGCACACTGTTCCAATTATCCCCTGCTGTGTAACAAGTTGACCCCAATGCTGTCACAGGCTCCAGCATCAGAAGCTTAAGGGCAGCCTCTCTGGGTGACTCTGGAAGGTTCCTCATGAAGCTGAAGTCAGGACTGGGGCAGGGGCAGCAGACATGTGAAGGCTGCGTGGGGATGGGAGACCTGTCTCTGAGACGAGGGGTGGACGTGGCCATCAGCAGGGCCTCAGTTCCTTCTGGGTGCTGGCGGGAGGCCTCGGGAACTCCCAGCAGAGCCTTCTCCTCTGGGCCACTGCGCATCCTCAGGACATGGCTCTCTGCTTCCCCAGGCCAAACGAGTCATGGGAGAGCAAGGAGGAAGCCAACTGCCCGCCCCCACGACCTAGTCTCAGAAGCCGCATCTCGGGGGCCTTCGACGTCACGCTGTCCATCAGGAGTTGACCGTTATGTCCAGGCCACATGAAGAAGAGAATTACATGGCATCTTCTTATGTGTGTGTATGTGCGTCCCTGTCCCATGTATCTTCTGTCAATCTCTGCCTAGATGGAATCACACCACACCGCCTGTGGCTTGCAGTTTCCCCTGACATGAGACTCTTGCCGCCCATTCGCGTGGGCACAGCGTACTCACTTCCTCCAGCTGCCATACGAAGTAACACAGGCTGAGCAGTTTCGTCTCTGTGGAAAACTGCACCTTTTCCGTGCTCTTGCAGGAAATTCATGTACATTACCTGGCAAAATTCAAAGAAAAAGAATTTAAGGAGAAAAAAATGTTCATCAGGTTCCGTTGCTTGTGGCATTTCAAAAATGGAACATTGCACATACTCGTGTTAAAGAAAATAAATTTATTGTCCCACAATTCTGAAAGCGAGAAGTCTGAAGAGCAGGTGGCCGCTGGCCCGGCTGCGCCCCAGCCTCTCTCCGGGGCTCGCAGATCACAGCGCTGGCCGGGTGTCCCAGCATCGTCTTCCCTCTGCGTGCGCCCGTGTCGTGATCCCTGCCCTTCAGAGTGGACAAAGCCCGTCTCAGTGACCTCACTTCTTAGTTCACCATCTCTGTATTGTCCCTTCGTCCAGTTCAGTCAGCCTCTGAGGCTTTGGGGATTCAGACTTCAAGATTTAGTCCTGGGAACTGAGCCCAGGGCCATCACAGCAAGCTCCACCCCCTGTTGTAAGTTCTTATTTTGAGACAAGTTCTCATTAAATAACTAAATCGCTCAGGCTGGGCATGAACTTGTGATCCTCGTACTTTAGTCCTGGAATTACACGTGTGTGCCACCAGGACTTGAATTTTGAAAGAACATAATCCCAACCTCTAACATATATATAATTGTATTTTGTTCATGTCACTGCTTTGTAATAGCTCATTATGTGAAGAAATAAAATATTCTATTCAATTAAGAGCAGATATTGAGGATGTTTCCAATTTTTGTTATCATGAACAATACTGCCACACATTTGTCAGCATCCCTTAGCAGGTGGGATACATGTGTCTTCATATTTACTGATTGTCAATTTCTTACAAAGTGGTGCATTAATTTATACTCAGCAGCTGCACCACATCCGAGTTCTCATTGCTCTACATCTTTACTGGTATTTGGCATTGTTGTGCCTTTTTGTTTTGCTAATCTTGTTAGTATAAAACAGATTATCAACAAGGAAGAGAATCTTTTCCTTCGTTTATGAAGTACTTCTACTTCTCCCGGCTATGCTCCCATCGGTTGTTCTCTTTGGCTTTATCGATTTCTCAGAGTTCATGATATACTACTGGCATTACAGTATTTCCTACCAGTCACAATGCCTTTCACTGTATCTCGCCAACTTGTGTGTGTGCATGCGTGCTTACGTGTGTGTGTGTGTGTGTGTGTGTGTGTGTGTGTGTGCCTGCGCACGCTAGAGACAGAACCCTAATAGGCAAGTGTTCCACCACTGAGCCACACTCCTGATTCTATCCTAACGATTTTGTGAGACTCCTAGTCTTCTGATTGGTGAGCTTCAGCTGGTGCTCTATGAAGAGACAAAATAGTCTGTTCAGCTAGCAACCGCTATTGAGGGCTATTTCCACAAACACTGCCACATGCTTCCCCATGTCCTCAGCATGCAGGATGGGTGCATCCTCCTACCCACCTGCTGCCCAACAGTGTTGCCCTGCTCTGGTCCTGTAGTCTCCCCTTGAGCCAATGGGCTCCTCTCTCTGCTTGCTCCTTGGTCCTAGTCTGTGTCTTCAAGGCACCTTTGCGAATATCCTTGAAGGGCACTCAACTCCTGAGCTTGCACCCTTGGGGAAAATCACCTCCGGCCCTGCCTCCTTCCCCACAGTCAGCTCCTTCAGTCTCGAGTCTCAGCTAACAGGACCTCGTCTCACATCCCCAGGGCACCTCAGGACGGCCCATCAAGGCACTGAGCTCAGAGAGTCGCAGTTATCTTTGTCCTTGGCTGTCCCCACCCCCAGACTGAGGCCTCCTGACATTGCACCTGGTGTCACATCTCTACTAAGGTGGCAGCCCACAAACACTGCTGAGTGAATGAATGAATCTTCATGGGTAAAACTTACGCTCACCTTTGAAAGTAGCATGCAAGTTGCAAGTTAGCTCTGGTAGTAAAACATAACATAAAGTTCTACACAGTCATCTTCAAAGTAAAGCTCAAATAGCCTCTCAACCCTGACCTCCAAAATAAATGTAATATAAACTTACAAAACAAGACTCACCAGTAGGTTCCCCTCAGTCAAGATGGAAATTTTATGAAGGGAAATCTGGGTGAATTTCCCAGGTCCCCTAGGACTCCAAGGTGAGCCCCATTTGGTTTTGGGCCCTGGCCTCTCATGTTACCTCCCTCCAGGGAGAAACAAGAACCAGGAAGTGTCGCCCAGCCTGGTCACACCTGGAGGCAGGGCTCCTGACACACCCAAGAAGCTGAGCAGACGACAGGGTGATGAGACTGACCCCTTGGCAGGGGTTCAGGGTGAGCTTGCCCCGGAGCCATCCGTTCAGTGTTACTACGCTCAGTGAAAGTCAGAAAGACCAGCTTCGCAGCAAACAGGCAAATAAAAGGCTTGGCTGGCAATGGAGCAGCTTTTTAAAAAATGAGCAGACTTTAGTTGCTAAACATCCAGAAGAGAAGCTTAATGATATAGTTAGGACAGTTATACAGCTGCTTTCTCTTAGTTCATTGAGAAGAAAAGTGGGTAGTAATATTCTTTAGACAAGATGCCACATCTGCACCCTGGCCTCTGAATAACTACTACAAAGACAACAAGATGCAATGTATTAATTACTGTAACTGTCCTACTAACCTGTTTTGAAATTGTTTCATTGCTAGTTTATCTTTTTTCTCATGAAAATGAATGAATACATAGATAAATAAATAATAAATTAAAAAATGAGCGGAGCTTTACCCCTGGCTCCTTTTGCTGGTCCACCTGTTGTAAGCGAAACACATTTACTATTTCGTTTTCCTTTCCTCTGAGGTGAATTTTTTTTCAAGCAACTTCCTCATAAAAGGATGTCGGTCAATGACTTCTGAGCTCCTCTCGTGCCAGTTTTCTCAGCCTTGATGCTACGCTACCGATGATTTGGCACACAGTGCTAGAGGGGACTCTCCTGCACAGGGGGGTCCCTAGCCGCAGCTCTGGTCTCTGCTGAGTGGAGGCGGTGGCAGCTCCCCTCGCCAAATTAGGAGGACCAGTGACAGTGCTAGACGTGGTCTCCAGGCTCTACAATCTCCAGAGCCTCTAATTTCCTGCCACTAGCTACACTCGCCTTGTCTCATCTCAAACAGGAGGCTGATTAATTAACTAATGAATTAATTAATTGTTTTTAGCCCTTCTCCAATGTACCAGGGAAAACCAATAAAGACGCGGCACAAGCCTGGCCATGCTAACTGTTTGGAAGTGATTCTTATGCAAGCCCAGCCAAGCTTTATATTCACCTCATTAACCCCACTCAAATGTGGGTAGAAAGTCATATTATTTTTTATTATTTTAATTTTTTAGATTTGGTACAGGGTCTAACTATGCAGCTTGGATTCATAGTGATCCTCCTGTCTCAGCCTCCCCAGTTCTGGAATTATAGGCATGTGCCACCACGTCCAGACTCTGTCACCAACTCAGTGTGCCCAAGGATCAAACCCTGGTCCCTGTGTTTATATCTAAACAGGTGCTTAGTCCACTAAGCTACCTTGTCAACCCTAGAAAATTCACATGCTTAAGCCACATGTCCAAGGACTTCCACAACTTGGGTTTGGAAACCTGGCAAGAACCATGCTAAGCAGACAAGGAGGGGGGACATTCATTCTTTCACCCATGTTGGCAAAGGGAGCGTGGCAAGGGGAAAGGAAGATGGTAGGTACGTTACCACCATTGCCACGACTGCAGAAGACAGCCCCTCGGGTACTCAGACACATCTCATCTCTTGTGGGGAGGAGTCTTTTCCGTCACCAATAATAATCTCTTCGAGATTATAACTTTCTCTGCATTCCTCGCACCTTGTGTTCCTACCACCCACTCTTCCACTGTCACTGCTGACTTACACTCTGTGCATTGTTAATGACTTTTGTACCATCCCCAATTTGATGGTAAGTTCTTGAAAGCTGGTGACAGCATCTAGTGCAAAAGTTTACCCAGAGCAGGTGCTTGAAAAGAATAAATTAGAGGGCTGGCCAAATAGCTTAGCAGATTAAAGTGCCTGCAAGCAGGTGCAGGGGCTGGGGGTTTGATCCACGGGCCTGCCATGCTGGTCCTGCCATGCTGGCCCCGCCCCCAGAGTGCACTGAGCTGGCAATTGAGACTGGGTGTGGTGGTGCACACCTGTAATTCCAGCTCTTGAGAGGCTGTAAACAAGCAGATTACTATGAGTCCGATCTAGTAGTGAGACACTGTACACCCTGTAGACCCTTCCCTAAAATACAGAAAAAAGAAAAAGAAAGAAAAAAAATAAATGGTACAATTTGTTTCCTTGGAAAGCAGAGAGAGGGGAGTCCAAATTAAATAGCTGGGTTGGATCAACCTCTGGAATGAAAGAGTTTGGTTGAAATGAGTTATAAGTCACCTCTGCTGACTAACAACAGAGAAAATAATACAGAGGTGTCTCGGCCTTACTCAAAATTTAATTTAAAAGTATTCAGCAGTAGGACAAGTTGAACCTGGTCCAGTGACACTGGAAGATTTTTCACACTAAATGAGTTTGCAAAAGTTTTTTTCTACCTAGAAGACAGGACCAAGCAAATGCCAGCGACTGGTCACACACACATCGCTGTTTTAGTCCAGGCTCCATGCCAGGTTGAAGCCGATGTCCCTTGCCCAGGCTCCAGCCGGTCATTGTCCCACATTCCATGGTGTGCGAATGGTGCAGGGCCTTTGCGATTGCCTCATCTTTGTGTCACCAAGGCTACTGTCAAGCAGGAAAGATGGTCATAAATGCAGCATTTAGGAACGCAGGCCGCACCCATGCCCACTAGCACCCACCACATGGCTAACAAAGGCAAAGTGGTCCTTGCCTGTTGACACACTGAGAAAGGAATGTGTGTGAGCCCACCTCAGTGGAAGAAATTGGGAAAGCCAGAAAGCGAGACAAGCTCTACCCACATTTAAAAAACCTCCATGGCTGCACTTACCCAAGCTCGTTGAAGTCACTATGGCCCTCTCCAGACAAGCTCATTTTCTTTGGGTTGAACTCCACATAGCCTGGTCTCTACACAGTTATGCAGCCTCAAGACGCTGGAGAGAGAGGGGGCTCTTGTTAGAGTGTCAGTGCTCTAAACAAGCATCTAAAGTAAATAAATATCGTTGTTTATGTTGTTGAGAAATTACCTAAGGAGAACTAAGTAGGTGAAAGAAAGAATAATGAAGTGTTTTGAGGACATTTTTGTTGGAAACTTTATCTGCATAATTATACTCACTCGCTCATTTGTGGACCGTAAAATATTAAGAGGACAAATACAAGAACGAGAGATAATGGATGAAAATGGTACAAAACTTTTATAAGAGAACTTGGGGAAAAGAAGCTATCTGTGAACACAAAATCTTAGCCCCTTGATGCTGTGTAATTTGGGCCAACAGGAAAAACTGACAGGGAGTCACATCAAGGCTGCCTAACCTTGGCTGCACCCTAGAAGTACAGAGAGAGGAAGCATTTTAAGAATACAATTGTCCAAACCTACCAGAATGTATGAATCAGAATCCCTAGGCGCTAGGCCCAGACATCTGTCTAATAAAAGGAAACAAGAAATCATCAAGAGAAGACAACCTTTTGCTTAGCTCTGAGAGGAATTTATGACATGTGGTTTCTATAAAGGCCACTAGACAATGAAATGCACCATATTCAAAAACAGCTAAAGAACATCTTTGGAGATGTCTGTCCATTGACTTTTTCACGCTGACCTGCAATAAAGGTTAAAGGCCTAAGACCACCTCACAGCCTGTGAAGGAACCCTCAGGACATTGCCCCTCTCACCTGAATGCACTTTGGGGCTGAAACAGGATGAGTAGATGGCCTGTGCTTGGGCCTTCTCCTCTTGGGCTTGCAGTGCCCACGTGGTAAAGCCATGCACAAAGCCAGTGCCCAGTAAGTACTAGGAATTGTGGCTCTCGTGTTCATCAGTCCATGTGTCCCCCTAGATTTGGGCAGGAGGCAAACAAATTTTTAGCTCATAACAAAACAACCCTTGCTTCCACGGTAGTTCCCACAGGGTTCCCCTGGGCAGATGGAGAGGCCTTCTGTCACGCTGTTCACAAGTCTGTAGGAGCGGATACCACTATACCCACTTTAAGGACCAAGCGGCAGCGAGACAAATGTTGACAGTAGTATGAGGCAGCACACCCTGTTGCATGACTCCAAATCACAGGGGCTTCCTCACCAGCATTCACACCTTTATCAGCAGGCAAGAACTCTTGACTGCTTGACAGGGGACTTATACACTCCAGACACTCAAAATGAGGCAGCCAACTTACAATTCTGCTGTAAGAATTAACTTTAGTTAAATCCAGTTAGTGTGGTTCTCATCAAAAAAGTCAAAAATAACAAATGTTTGTGAAGATGGAGAGAATGAGCAACATTCACACACTGCTCATGAAATTGCAAATGAGTACCACCACTGTGGAAAGCAGTGTAGACATTTCTTTAAAAACAAAACTAACTGAAAGTACAGCTACTAGAGGATCCAGCAATTCTGCCACTGCATGTATATCCCAAGGAAATAAAATTAGTTTGCCAAAGATATGGGCTTCCACGTCTATTATAAGGTTGTGCACAAAAGACAAAACATGGAATCAACCTGTATGTCCATCAGTGAAAAAATTAATGAAGAAAATGTGGTACACAATGGAATGCTATTCAGCTTTTAAAAAGAAAGCAATCCTGCTACCATTGCAACAAGGATAGAACGAGAGGATACTATATTACATGAAATAAGTCAGGCACAGAAAAACAAACACCACTTGTTCTCACTTAGATGTGGACCCTAAGAGTTCACCTCACAGAAGTGGAGAGTAGCATGGGAGTAACAGAGGGTAGAAGAGCGGGACAACAAAGGAAGCTGGCAACAGGTGCCAAGCTACCATCCAATAAAAGAATCAGGTTCTAGTGCTTATGCCATGGTAGGATCGCTACATATGACAACAATTTTGTTGTATACTTCAAAAGAACTAGTCAAATAGCTCAGCAGATTAAAGCACCTGCAAGAAGGTGCAGGGGCCAGGGGTTCATACCCTGGGCCTGCTGTGCTGGCCCTGCCCCTGGGATGCGCTGAGACAGCAATTGAGATTGGGCATGGTGGTGCACGCCTGTAATCCCAGGTCTTGGGAGGCTGTAAACAGATGGATCACTATGAGTCCCATCTAGTAGTGAGACCCTGAACATCCTGTAGACCCCTCCATAAAATACAGGAAAAAAAAAAGAAATAGAAGAATGAGGTTTGAGATTTCCCAACACAAAGAAATGATAAGTGTTTGAGAATAAGGAAATTTTAAGTACCCTGATCTTACTGTTACACAGTATATGGGGGCTGGGGAGTTGGCTCAGTAGAGTAAGTGCTTCTCTGGCAAGCACAAGGGTCTGAGTTCAATCCCCGGTTCTGGGAAAAAAAAAAAAAAAAGGAAAAGAAAAAACCCTTTAGCCAGGGAGGTGGCTCAGTAGAATAAGTGCTTCCCTGGCAAGCACAACGACCTGAGTTCAATCCCCGGTTCTGCAAAAAGAAAAAAAGAAAATGTACTCGTCTCACAGTATATGCATGCATGGCATAACCACTTTGGACCCTATAAGCATGAACACTTTATTTCCACTAATATATTGCTGCTTTAATTATTTAAAAATTTTTCATTCATTCTCTGATGTAACTCAAAGTGGTTTTACATTTATAGAAAATTTGCAAGAAGAGTATGAGGAGGCCCTACACACCCCACCACTCCCACACACAATTTAAATAATCTTAAAAATTAAAATTCTTTGAAATTTAAATCCTTTGAAATTTTGCAGTTTTCCCCATCATATTCCTCATAGTAAAAATGTCAGGTCACACAGTACTTGTAGCTGCCTTTTGCTCATCCCGTTCAATCCGAATTCTTTCTGCCTTGATCTTCACAAGTGTTAGTTCCAATCTAAGATGGCTCCCAAAGGATACAACGAGTGCAGAGGCGGGGTTGTTAGAGAGCAATCCTGAGGGCTAATTTCATCCGTAGACTGCTGAAATGGTTGGAAATAGACACTTAGGAAGTAAGGTCTAGCGGGAGGGACTGGCTCGCGGTGTCCTAAGCGGGGACTGCATCTCGGCCTCTGCCACCTGCGCTCTGGCTCTTGCCCTCCCTACTTCCTGGCTGCCTGCGCGTGAGCAGCTCTCTGTCGCGGCCTGTCAACTGTGATGCTTGTGCCTTGGCACAGAACCGAAGCGACAGCTACGCATGGACTGCAGCGTCTGGAGCTGAGAGCCACAAGAACGCTTTCCTCCGTTAAGTCGTTGTGCTCAGGTTCTTGTAACAGCACCAGAAAGCTTGCTCAAAGCAATGAGCTTCATATTTTTTTGAGGTTACTTGATAGTTGCTCTAGAATGCCCTTCAACTCGTGTATGATGCTTCCTTACTTGGAGCAAACATTTTGGGGGGAAGAGATACAGACATGTCGCGGTATCTTTCTCATGGTGTCCCACGAGGCGGCACACAGTGCCAGTTTGTCCCATCCAACGGACATTCCCATTGACATCTCAAAGAAGATGTGTCTGCCAGATTTCTCTGCTTGAAAATTAATGTTCTTTCTTTGGATTCAGTACCCAATTTTATGGAAAGATACTATGAGCCTTTGTGATATTCCTCAACAAAGTGTTGGCCCTTTGTTTCAGAAGCATTGGTGTTTGAAGAGAATTAGTACTGTGTGTAATGCCTGTTGGCGGTGATTTTCAAATTCTACTACATTTGTTTCTCTTTTCCTGTAACCTGGCATTTCCTCCATTTGTCTGTACCTATATCAACTTGAATTCCTATTTATTCAGTGGTATATAATTTATTACAATAATTATTTTGATGCTTCAATTGCCCCAGTGTTTGCTGTTGTATGATTTCATTGTTTGTTGTATTAAATTTTATTTTTATGAGTATTTTCTTTAAGTTTCTTTTGACTAATATATAAATTTAAAACTGTCAGGATACAAAAATCAATAATATTCCTGTACACCAACAATGAACCCATTGAGATATAAGTTAGAAAACAATTCCATTCATAATAGCTCAAAAAAGTAAATACCTAAGAATCAATATATCAAGAAAACAAAAGACCTCTATAACAAAAACTACAGTACTCGGAAGAAAAAATTGAAAAGTACTTGAGAAAATGGAAAGATGTCTCCTATTCTGACATAAGCAGAAATATTATTCCTTTTTTTTCTGTTTTCAGAAAGCTTTAATCAATTTTCAAGCCTAATAAAGCCTTTCATTCATTCAATGTTCTGGGTGTTTGCTCTGAGCATAATTTTATGATGCTCTAACATTTGATGTAAATTATTAGTGAGTAAGCCAATGTTTTTTCCAAAATAATTTTGAATTTATTCTTTTTTTTTTCTTTCAGAATTTTATTGATAAACAAATAGCAATTAGACAGTTTCAAATC
>NDGM011057565.1:0-10349 GCA_002564305.1 Octomys mimax
AAAAAAAAAAAAAATTATTACAGCCACTTTGGAAATTAAAGATAATGTCAGGTGTCATGGCATATATGCCTGTTGTCCCAGCACTCAAGGGCCTGAGTCATGAAGATCACCATGAGATTGAGGCCAGCCTGGGTTCCATAATGATTTGAAGATCAGTGAAAACTACTTAGCAAGGTTTGTCTCACAAAAAGGCAAACAAATAAACAAGCGAAACACCACCTGATGTAGCTGTAATCTTTCTTGATATATACTTGAAGGAATTAAAGTCGGCATACTATAGAGATATCTGTACACCCATATTTATTATGGAGCAATTCACAATATCCAAGTCTTGGAATCAGCCTAAGTGCTTGTCCGTGGATGAATGGATAAAGAAAATTGATATTGATACACAGTCGAATATTATTCAGCCATAAAGAGGAATGAAATCATTTCATTAGAAAGTAAATGAATGGAACTGAGATCATATAAGTGAAACAAATCAGACTTGTAAAGCAAGTGTACAAGTGTTATATATTTTTCCTAATATGAAATCTAGAAAAAATTGACATGAAAATAGTCATACTTTATTATTCATTTTTTCTGATACTAGTTCAATGTCATATGAGACACATTTTGATGTGAAAATTTTGTCCTTGTACTTCTCATTTAGTATGCAATATGTAAGAACTTTTCAGTGTTGATTGCCTCATAACTTGTTACCCTTCCCAGTCAGAAGAATTGTTTTATTTTTAAATTTCATTTTGTTTAATGTTAATATATCTTTATACATGCGTGCACTTTCACAAAATCATTAGCGTTTGTGATCATGAACATTCAATGAAGCAAATATATTTTCCATAAATATGTTAATCTTTATGTGTTTATAACTCAGGACAGTTTATTTCATGAATATTAATTATGGATTTAATCATACTTTATATCAGTACAATGGAAAGTATGATATTTATTATTATGTTGGTTTATGTCATATTGATTTCTTAGCCATAATAAAAGTTTGAGAACATAAGCAGAACCACAAATTAATGTAAAGATTAGAAGTCAAATATATCATGGCCACAATGTTGTGAACTAACAGGCCTGTTCTATGAATCATCTACACTACTACTGTTGCACCTCTATGAACTTTCTTCTATGCATACTCATTAGGCTGTAATATTGGTTTAATACTAATGTACTTCTTATGTATACTTTAAGGAAAGGCATGTCATTCATACTCTTCCCAGTCCTTTGTTAACAATAAAGATTATTGTGTATGATTTCTTATAGGAAGTCTGAAGTAGTATAAAAAAACTTTTATTTTTAACACCATAAATAATAAATTAGTGATGATGTATATATTAAAAACAGAATTTTTTGATTAATGCTTCTAAAGCTTATTTATTTTTATTAATTTTATTGAGAAAAATAGCAATGAGACAGTTTCAAAACAGGTTAGTAGGACAGTTATAATAATTAATACATTGTATATTGTTTTCATAGTAGTTATTCATAATACAAGATGCAGACATGATATATTGTCTAAACACTATTAGTTCAAAACTTTGGAGGAATTTGTTTGATGCTTGTCACTTTTCATACTCATTGCACTTCCCAAAACTAATTAGCGATGAGTACTGAGGTACAAGTGTAAAAGACTATTAGACAAGAGAAAGCGTTAGGAGGAGGATACAGGGCAGTATAAGAGAGGTCAATAGGTGAGTCATATAACACAATGAAACCCAATATTCTGTAAAATTAATAATTACTAATAAAGTATATATATATAAGTATATATGAGAAAACTAATTGCTAAACAAACAAAAAATAATAAGCTTTAAAATTACCATTTGTGAAATGTAAACTTGACAGAAATACGAAGGAAAAGACTACATTGATTGCCTGGTTGCAGTAAAGGCCTTATTGAAGTTAGTGAAAATAGAATGATGGGAGTTGGTGGAGAGTTTAGGAAGCACAGGTGTTCCTGATGGTATTAGGTCACCTTGTGTAATGGGAATAGGGCAGGGCTAAGTTTTAAATCATTAATTAAAAGTTAAATAGTCCAGAGAAAGGAGTTTTAAGAGTGGGAATTGATTGGTATACATGTATGCATAGCAATTGAAAATGGGAAGTTTGTGGATCAGTGATCTATAACTGGCAAAGTGGAGGAATGACTTGTGGCACAAGAACTAATTTGCACTAAAATGACTGTGAAAGTTAACTGTCAGTTAAGATGAGGCGATCAAGGAACTGTTAATGGAGACTTGAAAGATACGGGGAAATTAACTAACATACTTAACTAAAATACTTGAGGGACCAATGGAAGGAACACTCAAAATAGTGTAATGCATGGGCAATGTTAGGGTATGCATGAATAAATGATAATGAATATGTGAAGGATGGATGATAAATGTAAATAATAAGAGAAGAAGGAAACAAGGGTAAACTACTTGTGATCCATTTGACTTTGACTAGGTTAAGCTGTGTTATTTGGTTTAGTCAGACCTTTGTAGATGCTATATGGTTTGCTCGAAAAAGCTTTGAGGGAATTATCACCAGCAGATTAGCTCTAAGAGAAGTCCTTAAGGGAGCCCTACAATAGAAGTGAAACGATGTTAGCAACAATCATCAAAATGCACCCTTACAAATATAAAATCAAGGAGATCAGATTTAGAAGAGAGAATAAAATCCTACCCATACAGAAAGATCACAGAATTATAAATATTAGAGGAAAAAAGGAAGAAAAATATGTAGAATAGACAAAAATTAATAGACTGTATTGATAATGACATTGAATATTAATAGATTAAATTCCCAATTTAAAATATAGGCTAGTTGAATAGATGTTTTGAACAACTAGACCTAACAGTATGCTGCCTTTAAGAAACTAACTTAAATCAGTAAAGACATACATATACTGAAGAAGTATGTTATATAATCGGAAATCAAGAGCAAGTAGGACTAGCTATCTTTATATCAGATAGATTTTTAAAATGAAAAACTGTAAGAAAAGAGACAGAATAGTTGTCATATTGTAATAGCTAGATCAGTTAAATGAGAGTAATGAAAAGTTATGAATATATATACTCCCACAATGGAGCACCTGGTGGAAAAAGAAGTGAATCCAATAGGTATTCTTCTAAAGTGAAGGCCATATTAATTAATTACAGAAGTTCAAACAAAATAATGGGAGGGGAACATGGTTAACACATTACATTTTGTTATTTTTAGTTACTCAGAGTACAAGATACGGACATTTAATAGTCCAGACAATAGTAGCACAAACCTTTCTTTTCAGTAAACTAAAATGAAATAGTAGTGCAACTACCTTAACTTACTTTCTTTCTAAAATAAAATAGTAGTACAACTACCTTACTTATTCTCTCTCTCTCTCTCTCTCTTTTGATTTTCCTTTTTTTCCCCTCCATTCCCCCATCTCAGTTTCTCTTTGAGACTCTCTTTGAAGTTTCTTCCCATTTACGATATCTATTATACATTTTGGATCTTATTTACTCTTTCATCTTGTCACACTAGGGAGACAATAAATTGCTTACACATGTGCATCTGGTATATTTCATTTATTAGTATGACCTCGAGTTGTATCCATTTACCATAAAAGTGTGCAGTTTATCCTTTTTTATGCGTTAGTAGTAGTACTCCATTGTATAAAAAGACCACATATTTTTTATTCATTCCTTATTTGATGGGCATTTGGGTTGTTGCCAGAAGCTGTTACAAATTGTGCTGATATAAACATGGGTACACATATATTGCTGTGGTACAATGTTTTAATTCTTCTGGGAAGATACGCAGGAGGAATAGCTCCAATCCTAGTTTTTTTTGGAGGCATCTCCACACTGATTTCTATAATGTTTGTACCAGTCTGCACTACCACTAACAGTGAAGAAGGTTCCTTTTTCCCCATAGCCTGCCCTGCATTTGTTACTGGTTGAATTTTTGGTAATAGCTATTCTTTCTGGGATGATGTGGAATCTCAGTGTTATTTTACTTTGCATTTCTCAAATGACCAGTGATAAATATTTTCCATAGATTTATTTGCTGTTTCTATTTATTCATCTGAGAAGTGTGTATTCATCTCAAGTGCCCATTTTGGGATTGAATTAAATTTGGGATGCCTGATTTTTTTAGTTATTTATACAAAGGCTAAATTTATATCATTTATTTGTTTTTGTTTTGTTTGAGTCAGGGTATAAGTGTTAGCTGGCCTTGAACTCACTTGTGTACCCCAAGATGACCTTGAACTCACAGCAAACCTCTTGCTTTAAACTTCTGAGTGCTGGGATTAGAGGCATGTTTCACCATACCATGCTATTCCAGTTTATTAAAGTTAAATCATAATAGACAATTGTAGCAGACTGAATGTACATTGTGCACCAGTACTGTGTTAAATGCAATGTAAATTTCTCATTTCATCCTGAAAACAAGGTTATTATAATTACCCTTGTGTATAGACAAGGAAACTGATGTGTACTAAGGTTAAATAGCCCTAGTAAGTGACACAGCTGAAGTTTGAATGCAGTGATTTGATGAGTGATGTTTTTACCGTAAAGTGCATAGTCATATAGTTTATACATATCATAATCTATAATGAAATATTGGTGTACAATATTTTAAGATGTAGATCTAATGAATTATGTCATAAATCCAGTGGACTGTCCCTGCAGTTTTACTAATGGCAGGGACTCAGGGGAAGAAGTGAATAGTGTTTCACTGAATCATGACATTATTTCATCAGTAGGATTGCAATTTAACTGAATCTTTAACATATGTTATTATTATTATTATTATTATTATTATTTTATTATTTTTGGCAGAAGAGGGATTAAACCCAGACCCTTGTGCTTGCCAGGGAAGCACTTATTCTACTGGGCCATCTCCCTGGCCCCTAGCATATGTTATTAAAATCATGTTTATTTAATACTCAACTAAACATTCATTATTTAATGAATTTTAAAAAAAATGTTTTTTTGTACTGGGGGTTGAACTCAGGACCGTGCACTTGCCGGGCAGGCACTTATGCCACTGAGCTATCTCCCCAGCCCCTTAAATTTGTTTTGTAAGAGGAAATTAAAAAGTAGATTTTGTTAAAATAGTTTTGAGGACACAATTTGAGAAAAACAGAAAATATATTGACTTTTTTTTACGTATTTGGTTGTTAACAGGGTCTCACTATGCACCACAGACTCATAGTGATCCTCCTGTTTTCAGCACCCCAGTGCTTTGATTACAGGCGTGCACCATGGCCGAGACCCTGTGGCTGGCTCAGCCGCCCCTGGGGTGGGGCTGGCACAGCATGTGGTGCCAGGGATCAAACCTCGGTCCCTGTGCTTGCCTAAGCTTGCTTAAGCAGGCACTTCAGTCCTTCGAGCTATCTTACTGGCCCAGACATTTTAAATATATTTCTGTGTTCTTGAGAATCTATATAAGGCCTTCACCTTTATTTTTAAGGAACCAGAGCTTATTTACTAGCAAATGACTATATAGGTGATAAAATGTTATAAATCTGGAATGTATAGGTAATATCACTGCCATGCAAATGTCTTTGGTGCATCCCCTTGGGAAAGGAGGCTTTAAAAGAATGTGTATCAGTAGGACTAGGTGCCATTAAAACACGATGTAGAAGTTAGAGTTATGTATGTTAAAATTCTTCCTGTCCTATTAATATATTATAAAAATCTGTAGCTATTAAATGTAAATATTATTTCCTGTAGTAGACTCTTCCAGAGGCTACCTGCCTCAACCCAGTAAGTCTGTTTCTGTTAAAAAGCAGCACTGACTACTTACAAAGGATATTTCCTTCAGTCTTTGATGTACTACACCAAAATTCTTTAATCCTTTTATTTTATAATTTTATGAAAGTAGTATTATTTTGGATAATATTTTGCATTGAAATAATTCATTATATTTGATACTTGTCAGCATTTATCAGTGAGAATACTGCTCATTTTTTAATGTTAAAGTTAGGTTAAAGTTTTAGATACTGGTGTGCTGTGCTGGCTCTGCCACCAGGGCGCACTAAGACTGGGCGTGGTGGCGTGCCCCTGTAATCTCAGTGCTTGGGGGGCCGAAAACAGGAGAATCACTACGAGTCTGATCTGTGTAATGAGACCCTGTAGACCCTGTCTAAATACATTAAAAACAAGTTTTAGATAAACATTTTAGGATCTTAATGGATACACAAGGTTAAATCATATATTTTTGTCTTGAATGATTTTGGGTCAGATAATATTAATTATCAATATTTATTGTATAAACCCTAAGGTTTTTGAACCCTGATTGTGCATTAATATTACATAGAAAGATTAAGTAAGAAACTACCAAAAAATTGGGCCAAAACAAAAGATCACCTGAGATTTTTGTTTAATTGGTTTAGGCTGAAGCATATATGAAAGCATTTAAAAGTAACTTTTTATAGATGGTTTTGGTATATGGTGAGGGCTGGCAATCACAGCATAGAACTCTCTGAATATTCAGTACTAAATGTGGGCATTAAATATATGTTTAGTAGGACCACGTTATTCAAGTCAAGGAGGCACCATGCACATCGTGTCCAGTGTACACAAAAAGCACTCTTTTGTGCTCCAGTGGGGCCTCTTGGAGAAGCTGTTGGTTATATCAAAATCACTGATACAAGAATATAGAGTATGGCAGTAGCTTTCTATATATTCCTCTTTAATTTCAATATACAAATGACTGCCTTGATATTCACTGTATTTAAAATAGATCATATATATGTAATGGCAATACTGGGGGTGGGGAATAAATCTGTATCTTATGGTCATGAAGATATTCAGAAGATCCTAAGAGCAATAGTGAGAACTATGTATGAAATTAAAATTTGCATGGAGTTTCAGAGTATGTGAAAGGATCAAGTATAGGAAAAGGGCATTTTTGTTATTGCTGTTTGTGGAAATATTGCAACAAGCTTGTTATTTCTTTCAAGCAGAAAAGGAGGAAAGTGTTTACTCATGATTCCAGAATGAATGTCTCATTTTAAAAAGCATTGTACAAAGAATACATGGTTCAACTACTGAGTCTTTAACATAACCAAAATATATTGGTACTGTGCTTAGGTTCTTTACATTTTAATTAATCTTCAGTGAAGCAGAATCATTTGGCTTGAACAATATTTAGATTTCAAACTCTTTTATGAGGCTAAGATGAGACATGGCTTTAGGCTCTCAGCATCATTGTATATGCTTTATTGTAGTGAATATCAAAACAGCAGTTAATTATAGTAGTACCATTTCTGCTCTTCACCTCATTATCTCTGTCTTGCACTATTATTTTCTGTTTCTGCTGGCTATACAGCATCAGGCCTGGCACCAGTGAAGTGTGAACACAATGCCAGCACTGAATTCAGCGCAAGAATAGAAAGGCAGATGGCAGATTTGGCTATTTATAGTTGCAGCCAATCTGCCTGAGGTGAGTCCTGCTGAAATGGTCCTTCTCAGGAATGTTGTTATTTATTAAAGGAAATAAACGGCGAACAGAAAGTCCTTAGGACTCTGAGGATAAACCTGTACCATAGATTGCAAAACAATTCCAACTATTGGTTAGACATTTATGAACTTCAAAAGTTATATCTCTATCTATATCTATCTATATCTATCTATATCTATAATTTCTTCCTGTTCTCAAAATAAGACTTTAGGCTATTAGCATCCTTCATGGCAGAACTTGAAGACTTTATTGTTCATGAGATTGTGCTGCCATAGCAACTGATGTAGAGTGAATTTTAATTATTAGGAATATAATGGCTTTATGATAACTAATTATTTAACACAATAAAATATATTTAAATTATGAAAAGTTTTTACTTTGTTGCTCATAATTTCTTTACTGTCATGGAAAGAACAGAAAATAACTTTTTCAGCCTCCCTGATTGAAGATTATAGGGCTGTGTCACCATGCCTGATCTTGGCTGGCCCAGCATGCCCAGGGGCGGGGCTGGCATAGCATGTGGTACTGGGGACCAAACCCCAGGCCCTGCACTTGCCTAAACAGGCGCTTGGTCTGCTGAGCTATCTTGCTGGCCCTTTTCTTTGTATTTTTAAAAGATTCATTATTCAAAACTGATAAATATTTAACTTGTTAGTTAAAATGTTCTATTAAGGAATGTATGTGGTCCAGATAATCTTGACTGTATTTGGGCGAGTTGTGATTGTAGATAATAAAACTCATATGCCACAGAAAATAAATAATTTTAGGCTGAGAAAATGAATTTGATTTAGTCATAATTAGAAAATAAAAATAGGGGCCAAGGAGATAGCTCAGTAGAATAAGTGTTTGCCTGGCAAGAACAGGGTCCTGAGTTCAATCTCCAGTACCACACACACACACACACAAAANAAAAAAAAAAAAAAAAAAAAAAGAAAGAAAGAAAGAAAAAAGAAAAGAAAAATATTTTGATTGGATGCATTAGAATTTAGTGTGCTACTTGGTCATGTTCCAGATTATCCCAGAACATTTGTCCCTCTGAAATCATGGTAAAATATCTGCCATTTGAGTTTATTGATTTTATTTAACAGAGATAATCCATTGATTGAATTTTTTACTTCTCTCTTTCTTATATGTTGATTGAAGTGTATGGAAGCTAGATTTGGAAAGGACAGCTATGATCTAGATTTAGAAACCAGACTTCTTGGTTGTGAACTCTGTGTTCAATTTTTAAAAATATGGCAACAACAGTAACAACCTAGTAAAACTTAAGATTCTATGTAAACATATGTAGACAATTCAGGTTGCTAAAGTGCCTCTTAAAAGAAAGAATCTTAGGAGCTGGCCAAATAGCTCAGTGGATTAAAGTGCCTGCAGAGGGGGCCAGGGATTCAATCCCTTGGCCTGCCATGCCGGCCCCACCCCCAGGGCTTGCTGAGAAGGCAATTGAGACTGGGTGTGGTGGCACCTGCCTATAATCCCAGCTCTTGGGAGGCTGTAATCAGGTGGATTACTACGAGTCTGATCTACAAGTGAGATACTGAATACTCTGTAGACCCTTCCCTAAGATAGAAAAAAATAATTAACATAAAATCTCGAGAACTGCATGCTTTGTACATTATAGGGACTAAATCAGCAATGCTATAGTATAAAACTGGAGGAGCAACATAGTACCCAGCATGCAAAGGTGTGAAATTACTTGGTGGTTGATTTGCCAGAGGAAGTTTGTCCTCAGCTATAGCAGTTACTATGAGAAGATGCTAGGACACATAGTTGGTGGATATAAATGTTCAGAACACTTTTGGGAGAACTGAAGTGTTCATTTCTTTGCCAACATCTTGGCACTTTCATACTTACCAACTTGTACTCCTCCATGTCCTGTTTTCTCTGGCCTGTCTCTTTCCTGTAAGCCATGTGTTCCACAGTGTAGGAAAACAGTTTTGTAAAACACGTAATTTGTAAAAGATTAAGAATTAATTCTTGCTTGGACAGGAGATCATGTCTGCAACTTGTACTAAGAATAACCACACAAAGACAACATTATGCAATATATTAATTATTGAAACTGTCCTACTAATCGGTTTTGAAACTGTCTCATTGCTATTTGTTTCTTAATAAAATTAATAAAATTTAAAAAAAGAATACTAAAGGAAAAATTTTTCATTGTGATTATGGAAATTCTAACAGTAAGACTTTTGGGCCCAGGAGATAGCTTGGTGGTTTAAGTGCCTTCCTGGAAAGCCCAAGGACCTAAGTTTGATTCCTGGTACTACATGTTGTGCCGGCCCTGGAGCTGCATGTGTGATGGTGCATGACTGTCATCCCAGCACTAGGGAGGCTGAAACAAGATCATTATGAGCCTGAACTATGTAGTGAGACCCCTATCAATAACATAAATAAATAAATAAAACATTAAAACTTTCATCACAGAATTGCTTCTCAGAAAAAAACCCTCAATTTTTATTTAGTTTTGTTTGTTTTCTAGAAGAGTGCCTGCACATAATATGCACTCAGTAAATATTTTTTAAATTTATATTATAGCACCATGTTAAAGGAATTTGTAAATACTAAAGTAATGTAGATGTGTATTTTATGTAGGAAATCTTATCCTTATTTGAGCTAAGTTTTTACCATAACATACTTTTTCCAAATATCCTTTCACCAGCATCTTAATTATTGGTGAAGTCTGAACTAGGAGATTTCATTCACATTGAATAATTCTACTGTCAGGGGAAAATATTATGGAAATTTAATGTATATCTCTTTATCAGTATTTATATCATTGTCCTTAAGGGATAATTTGAGAATAAAATACTCTAAAACTAAGATAATTTCAACTATCTGCAACGTGTGTGTGTGTGTGTGTGTGTGTGTGTGTGTGTGTGTATTTTAGGGACAGTCTCCATGGT